>JARYGA010022359.1:0-39372 GCA_030545235.1 Helianthus tuberosus | reverse complement strand
CATTATACAATTTAAAGGATGGATCCAATTTTGTAAGAGTGCACTGGGGACATTCCTATGGTGGAAAATAGGAATTGACTCTTTGGGAATCTCTGGTATGATCTCTCCTTTTTATTTGGGTAACTTGAATTTTATAAATTGAGTGTCAATATCCTGAACAGGATATCTTTCAGGATACGCTTACAATGTGTTCCCAAGGATGTTCAAACAAAACTGTTTTCATAAGTAAAATTCATGTAATAAAAGTATAACAACAGAGATAAAGCCAAAAGAAGGTTATATTATTAACATACCAAAAGATGTGCTCTTGGTTTCACCTCAAACCAACGACCATCCACCAAGAACACAAATAGTTCCTTACTATATTTACTAAACAGTTGAAGGTTTTGTCTCAAACCAAGACCTATCCACCTCCAACTGTTATATTGTTCAAAAGAAAAGACATATTAACGTTGATGACCAAGGGCTTCGTCCTGAAACACAGGATCCCTCCACCTTTGGCCATCATATTGTTCAAATGCAGGAAAGTAAAAATGCAAGAAAAGTAAATTGTTTTCGGGTTACAAACCAACGATCAAATTTAAAAAAGTGGGCTCCAGCCTTGGCACATACATCCATCATCGCCCACTTGGATGATCTCACACAGCAGCATCTTCACCAGCCTTCTCCGCCTTCTCGGCTTCAGCATCAGTTCCAGCATCCTGAGCAGCATCCTCGCCAGCATCCTTCTTGTCTCCAGCCTTCTCTGCTACCTCTGCCGACTTAGAGGATTCACCAGCTTCAACAGGAAGGGGCACAGTCTTGCCTCCAAGCTCCTTCAGCTTTGCCACCCAGGATTCAACCGGCCAGGATGGGCACACAAGGCCTGTCTCCTTGGCCTCATAAGCCATCTTGATGTGGGCTTGTAGCAGAGAGACTATAGCAGAGGCCTTGATTCCTTCCCGGAAAGAGACCATGGCCTGTTCATGCTCCATTTGGACGGTGGCAAGTTTGAGCTCAGCATCCTGGGTGACCTTCTTCAACTTGTCCTCATAATGTCGGGTCTTCACCTCAGCAATGGCACCTTGGTCAGCAACAGTGGTCTCGAGCTGTTTGATACAGGCTTCTTGGAACACGTTCGTGCTGCAAGCATCAGTGTAAAGCTGGAGCAGATGCTGGAGGCCCTGCACGTCAAAATTCAGGTATAAGTCAAAATATATTAACCAGGATATCCTGTCAGTATATCCTATCAGGATATATGTGCAGGATATATGTGCAGGATATTACCTTGTTAAGGAAGGATGTCATTGGCTCTAAGGAGTCAGAAAAGCTGAGTTCTTCATAGGAGAACCCTTCAGAGCCTGGGGCACTAACTTCGGAACCTTTCCTCTTTTTTGCGGTGGAAGCACGAGTCCTCGGATTAGCCTTAGGAGCCGGGAGCGGCTTGGAGCTGGTGGCAGCAGGGGTCTCTTTCTTGACCATGACTGGAGTGGGGTAACTGTCAAGCTCGTCAAGATCAAGGAGGATTGGGACTTTGCTGGAGTCTGCATACAGGGAGTAGAATTCTTTCCTAAATATGCCAAATAAAAACATGTATGCAGGATATTGTGCAGGATCCTTACCAGACATGTTTGCACTGGAAAGAGGGCTTGGAGATGGTGGAGATGGATTAAAACACATTTAAGCCTCTGGAAGGAGTCTGATAGCGTCAATCCTCTTCTGTGAATCAGCAAGGGGAGGTGCAAGCTTCCTAAAATCAGCGGTGTACAAAACAATAAAAAGAAAGTTGATCAGCTCAGGATATGAAACAGGATAAAAGGCAGGATCATCCTTGAACCCTAAATCCTACCCTTTCTCAACCACTTCACCGGATATTTCGTTCCACCAGGGATTGAGTCTCTTTTTACAAAGAAGAACTTAGATTGCCATTTCTCCTCGTTCCTGGTGGCACGAAGTATCAGCGGATAGCCGGAGGTGGAATAAAACAAAAATCTACAGGATCTGTGGCATCTAAGCCGATATGCTAAAGGGAGGTCATGAACAGAAAGATCAGGAATGTGATTCTTCTTGATCTGGTCAAGAACGGACAAGACTCGCCAAAGCATCGGCATTGTTTGGCTAAAAGAGATTTTTGTAATATTGAAAAACTCAGTGATAAAGTCTGGAAAGGGGAACCGTAGTCCTAAGGTGAAAGGAAAGGCACTAAAACACAACCACTCGTCGGAAACCATGTCCGACCGGATTTCCCGGTCAAACGGCCGGAATACCGTCCTTTCTGGGAAGATACCGGAGGATTTGAGAGCCGACAAGTGGGCACAATCAAAGGAGCATATCTACTTCTCCGGTTCTTGGAGAAGATTCTGCTGGATAAATGAGGGGGCGGAGTCACCGGAGCTTGATCTTGTCTGCCTTGTCATATTCTCGCCGGAATGCTGAACAGAATGAGAGAAGAAGATGGAATAGAGAGAGAAGTTTTTACCTTTTTCTCTTCGGTAATGATTAAATGGGATAAATATGAGAAGATATAGGGAGCAATGAGTAAATATAGGCTGCGCGGTTACAAACGGTCACATCATGGGTCTAATCTCTTAATTGCCTCGTTCTTCGTAAAAAATATAACCGTTAGTGCCAGGATACTAAACGGTAACATTTTTTGGGGACAATTGTTATGGGTGAAATTCTGAGCTCATATCCTGGACGATATCTTAAATTATATCTTGCTTATCTGATATATGTTTATACCCGGGATGCTGATTCAGGATATTGGTAACATCCTGGATGGTATCTTGAGGATTACTAACGGATTGTGTGCAGGAGTACGAGGCCAAGTTCCCAACGTTCACAAAGACCCTTTCTCCGCAAGACTCGGTCCAAGTCGTTTAAATGAAGAC
This sequence comes from Helianthus tuberosus, assembly GCA_030545235.1. Lineage (NCBI taxonomy): Eukaryota > Viridiplantae > Streptophyta > Magnoliopsida > Asterales > Asteraceae > Helianthus > Helianthus tuberosus. Next base: position 36,502 of record JARYGA010022359.1, on the reverse strand, counting down.
GTTGAAGCCGCTTTACTCGGTCCACAACATTAATAATGGAATATTCGGGAGCATCCCACATTTATAGGAATTTTAGTTTGTATTTCGTAACTATAAATAGATGGATAAATCAGATCAATAGGACACAACAACTACACTCGCTACTCACTCACACTCACTCTCTCGCAACTCTCACTTTCACAAAAAGCATTGTAACACTTAGCGATCTGATCAATATCCTGCACTGTATCCTGACGTTTAAAGCAATAAGAAGAACAAGGCAGCTGCGATTGTCAGCTCCCGAGGTTTTATGCTGGCGATCTAGATTGATCAAGGGCTTTCCTCGTACATCTCATGTAGGATCGTAAAACGACCTAACGAGTCTATCAGAAGAGTGCTCAGACAGAATCAGAGGCGGAATTCATTGATTCTGTCTTTGTTTAGCTTGTAAAACACCAGAAATACTATTTACTGTCTCTTGTATTGATCTCTGAAAGATTACAGACTTGGAGACACCTCAACAACACCTTGGTGTCGGAAACTAACAACTGAACTGCTCTATAGAACTGATTACGCTTCAGGGTATTTATAGACATGAAGATTTCGCTTGAGCACTGTTCAAGCGAAATCAAGTCATGTGGATTTCGCTTGAACTTGCTTGAAGCGAAATCATCTATTAATAACCCTTGAAGCGAAATCATCATATAAACACACTAAAACATGATATTTTCTCATATTACAAGCCCTAATCAATCAGTTCTAATCTAAGACTCGAACTAAGATGAAGTCGACAGACAACTGCACCAACAGAAGGATCGTAAAACGACCTAATGAGTCTATCAGAAGAGTGCTCAGACAGAATGAGAGGCGGAATTCATTGATTCTGTCTTTGTTTAGCTTGTAAAACACCAGAAATACTATTTACTGTCTCTTGTATTGATCTCTGAAAGATTACAGACTTGGAGACACCTCGACAGCACCTTGGTGTCGGAAACTAACAACTGAACTGCTCTATAGAACTGATTACGCTTCAGGGTATTTATAGACATGAAGATTTCGCTTGAGCACTGTTCAAGCGAAATCAAGTCATGTGGATTTCGCTTGAACTTGCTTGAAGCGAAATCATCTATTAATAACCCTTGAAGCGAAATCATCATATAAACACACTAAAACATGATATTTTCTCATATTACAAGCCCTAATCAATCAGTTCTAATCTAAGACTCGAACTAAGATGAAGTCGACAGACAACTGCACCAACAGACTCCCCCTTGAATGTTGACGGAATCTTCAGTGAGAGTCTTCAAAGTGACGACTCTTCAATCTTGATCGATCTTCTTCAGGACTTTCTCCTGGAATCATGTACCTGGATCTTTTCTCTAGCTCTAACTTCGTCAGACTCCCCCTTTCATCAAGCTGGGATTTTCAGTCTGGAATTAGCTATCGCCTTTGAAATTAAATCCTGGCTTTTTCTCAGATTAAGCTCTTCACAGGTTCTGATGCATCTCCTGGCTTTTCGTAACAACAGGATCAGAAACCTTTCTCTCACCTACACACATCTCTCTACCAAAACATAAGTTTTCACTTAAATCAATAAGAAAAACTTACAAACAATAGTTACATCAAGTTCAAATTAATGACCCTGATTAACTAATCTCAATTTCTTTCTTAATCCAAAATTTTCAATTTAGCACACACACTCCCAAACCAGTTCATCTTGTTTAGCACTTGGAATTTTGAAAATCAGTTCTTCAATCATCAGTTGTCGAAAATCTTTTTGGACTTTTTCAAAAAAAATGAAACACAAATGCATTAACAAAAATTGAATGCAGAAATAAAATATGTACAAACATATTTTTGTGAGTTTGCGCAAGAGGATCATATCAGTTTATGTGACCAATCACTAGCACCGTTAAGCTTGATTTCATTTTATGCTCTAAACGATTCACATTGATTGACGATATTGCTGTCCACTTAAACTCAATCTAAAAACTTTCAATCTGCTTACCGATACTTTAAGGTATATTTAGATAGCACTAAATTCTTATGGACCCCACGATCTCAGCATATCCCCTCATCATGCAATACACTGACTCAAGTAATGCCTTTAAACTTTATCAACTGTGATTTGTGCGAAAACAAAGCAGAATGTTTAAACATTAACAATCAGGTCGATACTTCCGTATACGCAGAGAAAGTCCAATGTTTAAACAAAATAAGAAAATAAAAATAAGTTGAAGTTGTTTAGGCTTTAACCACCAGGTCGATACTCCCGTATACGCAGAGGAGGTCCAAAGCTTAAACGAAACACCAAAGAAAATAAAGCAGAACGTTTAGGCAACAACATCCAGGTCGATACTCACGTATACGCAGAGGATGTCCGATGCTTAAACAAAATAAAGAAATAAAACAAGTTTAAATCTTTGCAAAATGAAATGCACAATCACAGCGACTTTTCAGCAAAGTTGTGAAAGTTCACAAACTTAACCAGTTTTATGTCTTTCGACAATCAGCAATTACTGAGTAGGTACACAATCAAGAAGGACAAAACTAAGTACTATGCTTTCAACCGTGTTTCCCACTAGAACTAGGCTTTTTCATTTAAGTTTGTATCGTTATCGCAAATCTACTAGTCTAGCTGAGCCTACCGTCACATCTTTAGTGAGACCGTTTATCACATTTTAACTCTCCATTTCTTTAGCGTGTTGTAATAGTCCACTGATGTACTATCATTTCCTCTTTTTGACAACAAAACTCATTTTTAAATTTTTTAAATGTTTTTGACATTTTCAAATTTTCTAATTTTTTTAAAATTTTTACTCCCCCTAAAATCTAAAATATGTCTCAATTTTGATTTTCTGGGAAAATTTGAAAACCAACTGTACAAACTTGACAACATGATGAGAATCACTTCAATTCGCCATCCACTTGGCATAAACAATCAGAACTCCCCCTCACAACAAACTATTTTCCCATAGTGATTTCAAAACACTTAAGTTTGTTTTAATCAAAATGGTTTTTCCGGAAAATTAGTTTTGTTGATTTTACCACTTGTAAAATTAGGGGTTCATCACATTGTTTTTCATATTAAAAACCACTTGTAGAAAATCAAGTACAACTTAATGTCCCTGATTTACCACTTGTAAGTCGAAATCACTTTCGTGAATTTCTCAAGAAATGTGCCGATTCCTGTTCCACGCTTACCAACCTGGGAACTCCGGCAAGTCAGGTTTTTCATTTAAACAGATTCACCCAAGCCTGACCGTTCTTGGGTGATTTTGAATTCTTGTTCAACAACGATGGAAAATTTTCATCATCCATTGTTAAACTAGAATTCTCAGTCTTTACCTCAACAACTGGCTCTTCTGGCTTTACCACACCAGATTCATTGCCTGAATGTGGCTTGTCTGACTTTGATGAGCCAGATTCATCGCCGACATGTGGCTCCTTTGTTTCCGAAGAAACAGATTCATTGCCAACAACTTTCTTCTTCTTTTCCTCTTTCGTCCTCAGATTTGTATCTGATGAATGCGTTTTGCTTGATTTGTTGTTCTTTGGTGAGCAAGACGATTTATCAGAACTTTTATCTGTTTTACCAGTTGTATCCGAGGACAAAATCCTTTCCAGATACTCTCTGGCCTTCTTCCTCTTCTTCCTCAGTCTGTCTTTTTGCCCCTGAGAAAGCTTTACTTTCGGTTCTTGAACTTTCGGTTCTTGAACTTTACGTTCTTGAACTTTCTGTTCTTTGGGCTTGACAGAGACTGGAATCTTTACCAATTTCTGAGATTTAACCCTCGATCTGTCATTTGATCTCCTTGGGCAATCTCTGGCAATGTGGCCTCTGATTTGGCAGTTATAGCATCTTCTCGTCTCATAACTCCAACTTTGGCAGTTAACAGCAATGTGTCCTTGATAACCGCATCGGTAACACACTCTGTTATCGTACCAATCACCATTTTCAGTCCAAACATTTAGATCAAAGCACTGTTTGGCTTGGTGATAATCCTCTCTCTTCCTGTAAGCTTGATTTGGCCTTGAAGCACTGTGGTCCGACCTGCACCACTTTTCACCAACTATTTTTGAATTTGCATTTTTTAATTTTTGTGGTTTTTGATTGCGATTGGATGATCGATCTGATGAGCTTTTATTATCTTTTTGAACATTTTTCAAAATTTTCTCTTTTTGTTTCTGTTCCACTTTCTTCTTTAAAGGTTCTTGCTTAGAGCATACTCCCTTTTCGGTTGATTGTGGACCAGTTTCTTGAAACTTTCCTTTTAACTTCAAAAATAAATTCTTTTTGTCAATTTTTACTTTTTCATCATCAGATTTTTCATCACAATCTTCAACTTTGACATTGTCAAAGTTTGTGACATCGTCACTTATTGGAACAGAATTGATCGATTTTGGACAAGGGATCTCAGATGAAATCACAAAACCGTTCAATTTCTTTTCAAGTTCATCAATCTTGTTCCTTGAATTCTCAGCTTCGTTTTCAAGCTGAGAGATTCTATCAAGATGAGACTTGATTGATTTCTCATTCTCATTTTTCATGTTTTCAAGAACAGACTTTTCATTTTCCAAAACTTTTATCTGTTCTTGAAGTTTTGTTTCATTTGCTTTCAGATTTTTGTTCTCAAGCTTGATCCAGAAATCTTCATCTTTTGAAAATTTCTGTTTACTTTCAAACTCTTTTTCTTTTTCTTTCAAAACTTTGTTTTCTGATGTCAAACTGTTCAAATTACCCAACAGTTTGTCATTTTCAGTTTTCAGCTTCTCACAATTTTCTTTCAGAACAATAATCTGTTTGTCATCAGCTTGCTTCTCATCTTTCAACTTCTTGACTTCCAATGTCAGACTTTCCGCATCTTTCAAGAGTTTGTCATTGTCAATCTTAAAGTTGTCACATTTGGAGCACACTGATTCTGAACTTGAAGATCCAAGCGTCACAGATTCTTCATTCTTTTGAACTTGTTCTGTCTCCATCTTGTATGTTCCTGCACAAAAGAGTTTAACGAAATCAAAAGGATTCATATTTTCATCAATATAATATTTTCTTTTAATATCATATTTCAAAATATTCTTTGTTGCAAGACACACATGAATTCTTCTATCTATTTCAGCAATTACATCCAATTCCAACTTTAGTAAATTCTTTTCCATTTCATTCAAAAATTCCCTTCTTTTCTTTTCTTCCTTACGACACTCTGCATGAACTTCATTAAAGAACTGATGTGGATTAAGCTCTTGGAAAAAATCTTTTCTTTTTAGCTCAACCATGAATTCATCCCATTTAGCAGGTAATGCAGTTGTCAATTTCAATATATGTTCATCAGTTGTCATTCTAATACCCTTTCTCCACAAATTATCCGTTAGAACTTTAAATCGTGTTTCCATCTCATCCAAAGTTTCATTCTTTTGGCACATGAAATATTCATAACTTTTTACCCAAACATCCACATCTACATTCCTGTGACTACTGTCCACAGTTCTCATATACCAACAATTTAAATTTTCAAGATACTCATTTTCTTTATCATCAAATATCATTGTCATTTTTCTAAAACAATATTCACTCAAACAACCTTCAAGCGAAATACCTGCAAACAAATCTTCAAGCGAAATCAAAAGTTAACAACAATATCAGTTCAAGTGAAATACTTCACCTGAAGCGAAATCAGTTATTTGATTTCAAGCGAAATCAAATGTCTAATCAACTCAAGCGAAATCACTATTTCGCTTCAACCACTCAATAACCTTTCAAGCTAAATCAGACTTTCAAGCGAAATACTTGATTTCGCTTCAAAACACTTCAAGCGAACCTCAACCTGAAACTCCTGAAGCGAAATCTGATCAATCTTCAAGCGAGACCTATATTTCAAGCGAAATCAACCTCTCAATTTCGCTTGAATCATGCTGACATCATCACGTCGATCTGATTTTTGCAAAATTGATCAAGTTCTAGGTCGAATTTAGGTCTGAATCTTTCAAGGATTTGTTAATTCAATGTTTCGCACACTATATACGAAAATCAGTCCATTTTAACCATGAAAACTTGATTAATTTTAAAAAGAAGGTGTAGAAGTCAGAATTTTCCAGCGAAAACGAGCTAAACAGTAAGAACTCTTCTTTTTGAGCTCTGATACCACATGTAGGATCGTAAAACGACCTAACGAGTCTATCAGAAGAGTGCTCAGACAGAATCAGAGGCGGAATTCATTGATTCTGTCTTTGTTTAGCTTGTAAAACACCAGAAATACTATTTACTGTCTCTTGTATTGATCTCTGAAAGATTACAGACTTGGAGACACCTCGACAGCACCTTGGTGTCGGAAACTAACAACTGGACTGCTCTATAGAACTGATTACGCTTCAGGGTATTTATAGACATGAAGATTTCGCTTGAGCACTGTTCAAGCGAAATCAAGTCATGTGGATTTCGCTTGAACTTGCTTGAAGCGAAATCATCTATTAATAACCCTTGAAGCGAAATCATCATATAAACACACTAAAACATGATATTTTCTCATATTACAAGCCCTAATCAATCAGTTCTAATCTAAGACTCGAACTAAGATGAAGTCGACAGACAACTGCACCAACATCTCATGTCATTTCTTTTACTTTTTGCTCATAGTTTGATCATAGATACAACTCAATATCCTGAGCCGTATCCTGAAAACTGTTCTCGTAAACAATATAACCAGCATATTTCCAACACACTTTTTAGCACACTACCTCACTTAACTAATTTGATCACTTAATTGCTTCGGTAATTTTTGACCAAAACAATACGTACACGAGATTTCTACGCTATGGACAAAAACTTCACTAACAGACTCCCCCTTGGCCATAGCTAGAAATCTGTGATTTTAAGTTTTGATATGTCTTGGATAACATCTTCAAGTGAAACCGCAGTCTCCCCCTTGAACGATGCTCCGAATCTCTGTTAGATTTGACTTCGATGAACAATCACACGTATCCACACACAAACTGTTTCTTAAAAATCTTCTTGGTTTGGTTCATATTCAACATTATCATGTTTCCATAGAAGTTTTTGAAATGGAAATCTTTTTGGATTTTAATATCGAAATACTGAAATGTAAAAAAAACTGAAAGTAATATTTACAGTTTATATTTTTGTGATAAATCGTGCTAGAGAATCATATCAGTTTATGTGACATATCAGTTGCACCGTTGATCTTTAAGAAACACTCAGTTTAAACAATTCACTTGGATTGTCAGTATTGTGTAACACCCCAAAACCCGAATGTTTATATTTGCCGTATGTTCCTATAGCACATGTCATGAAATAAATAACTAGGCTATTTAACCTAGTTAAGGGTATGGTCAAAAGTATTAAATGACGAAAGTTGTGCCAATTATATTTAAGTGGCGAACACGACGGGCTAAATTGTAAACATGAGAAACTCATGTTTTATAAAACAAAAACATAACACACAACACACACACATCATGTGTGTATGCGTGGAATGCTCTGGAGAAGAACAAGGGGGTGTAAACCCTAGTTCTTAAAGAAGCTCCAAATTGAAGGTTGAATCGAGGCTCAAATCTATTAAGGAACATGAATTAGTGATCACATAGACAAGGGGATCGTGAGGTATGTCTTGAAACTTAGATTGATGAACTTGCATGAAGTGGGTTATGTTCCAATCCGCGAATTGGTATGAAATTGATCATGTATATGTGTTATAATCATCATATAGAACATGGATTATGCATGGTTTGGATTAATTTGATGTTTAGAGGTGAAACCCACTTGGTATGGGGAGGAGGATGACTTGAATGATCACCCATGTCCAATTCTTGATTAATATTGATGTATCATGATACGTATGATGGATTCTTGTTAAAGGAATCGAAATAAATGTGATGCTAATATGTTTGATGTTTAGGTATGAATGATTCATGTTGATTAGAAGGAGGATTTGATGAATTATGTATGAGACTAGAAGTATATGCATGAATTGATTGTACACTGTGCTTAGGAAGTTGTATGCACACTAAGTGTAGGATGAAATGTATATAGAACCGTTCGTATAGCCTATTATGACGATACGAATACATAAGAATAAGCCGAAAGTTCATAGGATGAATTGTTGACTTTTGAAAGTCAACTAAGCATAAGGAACATGATTTGAGTGTTGTCGTAAGGGTATGATTATAGGAAGTCGTATGGTACATATTATATTGATACGTGTTTAGTGCGATGACATGAAGAATTACATGAGTTAGTAAGGATACGAATGTGGTTATATGTCTTATGCTTGTTAAAAGTGACCGATGAAGGTCAAATGTGAAATATGCGATTTATATGATCGTTAACATGTATAATCGTGTATGCTAACAAGAATGTAATTTCGATAACATGAAAGTATAGGAATTATGTCGAGACAGAATCAAGCACGGAAGGTTAACGGGTCAAGAAGAAGCAAGGAAGCGGATACGAGCATGGTCGCATAAGGTAAGTGATTTCCGGAATCACTTTTTAGTTGTTTAAGTAAGGTAGCGTTATAGATAATTAAGCATGATGTCTGACGTTAAGTATGGTTTTGGTGGGATGAAATCTATTATTATTGCTAAGTAGACCGAACGGGTCAAAAATGAAGTTTTGTAGTTATAAAGGAATGAAGTGTATGAAATGGCTACGGTATTATAACCGGGTAATGATTAGAATGGCACACACGTACGCTAACCGAGAAATGGTGACGCGGATTAATCAATAAAAGACTCGGTAGTAAGTTAGGATTAATGGGTAACCAAGTTCGTGAGTGGAACTTGGATTAACTAAGTTGATTGCGTAAAATTGAATAAATGAATGAGTTTAACGCATACCGGGTATCGGGTGCATAAATCCCAAGTACGAAACTCCGGATAATGTAAAAGTATTATGGTTATAAGGTTAATGTAAGTTTTGGGCTAAAACGAATGAGATGTTTGATGAAAACATGAACGAGTCGAATAACCGGAAAAGAATAATAAGCCGATAGCGCGTAAGTTAAGAATTTCCTTAATCCAGATATGGGATTTCAAGTTCGCATAATAGAATGTCAAATTACGATCATGTAGGAAGAAACGGGAGGTTAAACGGGTAAACGGTTCAAAAGTTATGTGCGTTTTAGTGTGTATGGACGACGAAACGAACCTGCAGAAAAAGGCAAAATCTAGAGGGCGTCGCCGATGGCCTTAGGGGCGTCGCCGACGGGGTCTAGAAAGTCATTTTTCTTCCGATGCGCTATTTACCTGTCTACGCGATGTTTTAGCGACGCGATAAACCAAGGGTCGTCGCCGACGGCCTCCCCATGTCCCAAAAGCTGAAAATTGTTATCTAAGTTGATTTATGGGTCGTGGGCTTCGGTATGTTAACCGTGGACTACGACGGGCCTCCCAAACATGATATTGATCGTTTCTTTGATGATTATGGGTTATAAATCTACGTCTAAGACCCACGTAATTAATGTATGATTATGTAAGATGTATGTGAGAACTTGTATGTGTATATATGGGTATGTACATCTGTAGATGTGTATATATATGTATGTATGAAGGTACGTCTGAGTGTATGTATGTACGTGAAGATATGGGGAGGAAGGTATGTATGTGGATGTCTACGTATGTAAGCATAAAGGTATGTATGAGTATATAAGGGTTAGGTAAGATCTTGAATGTGTAAATATGGGTATGTACGTATGTAGATGTGTATTTATGTATATATAAAGGTACGTATGTGAGTATGCATGTATGTAGAGACGTAGGGACGTATGTACATATGTAGATGTGTATATATGAAGATACGTATGTATGTATGCGTGTAGAGATGTATGAATGCATGTAAGTATGTAGATGTGTATGCATGAATGTAAGTGTGTATGTAAGCATGATTTCGATACTTTGAGGATTAACGTTATTAATAGTGTGCTTGGAGAATGAACATTAATGCAGGTACTTTATTGAAGACTCACCAGGGAATGGATATGTGGATGTAATGCTTAAAGATAGATATATAATTGAATGGGAAGTGTACATATATGAATCTTGTATATATATAATGTGTGCTATTGTCATGAAGGAATGTGGTGAGTGCAGGTTGTACAAATCACGGATGATTATCACAAAGAATAGAGATCGAAGACCGGGTCACAAGATTGATTGTATGGGAATAATTGATTATGTACCTTAGCAAACAGAAGTTATGCTTATGTTTCGTAAAAGAGTTATTTTAAAAAGGACTTTCAAGTAAGCTAAGACGTTTGTAATGAAAGAAATTTTATGGCACGAATTTCCGCTGCGACTTTTGTCAAATACGTGTTAGGGTCTTACAAGTTGGTATCAGAGCCCTGGTTTGAGGGAAATCAAGTACGATAAGGTAAGTACTTGAACTCAGACCTATGTGCTCTTATGATAAGAAACCCGTACAATCTAAGACTCGGTTAAGATCCCAAAGGTAAAAGCGAATGTAAGTAAGCACTTAAGTATGCATATGAAGAAACTAACGGTACGTTATGTGCAAGGTAAGCATAAGTGTTTGTAGAGGATGACCCGTGAATGCAGTTTAGGATGAGTACTAAGGCAGACAAAGATGCAAATAGACAAATGGACGCAGGTACACAATGTTAATATGTATGGGTACCAGTGTTAAAAGAAAAAGTAAGAAATCTCCTTGAGAGGGTAAATACTAAACGAAAAATAACGATGTTGCCTCGGTAAAGTTTTAAGGATGTTGCACGAGACTGAAAACTTTGTTTTCGGATATTAGGCGATGATTACATGAAGGCACGAAACTAGTATGTGGATTGCGCACCTGGCCAGTACGCAAGAAGCATATGACGTTCGTGAGGTCGTGGTAATTATCGCAGGTATGTCCGGGAGAATTGGGTAGCAGGTGAGGCGTGCGGGTAAAATGAGTAGTAAGACTCTCAGGAAATTGAGAGTATTATACAAGAATGAAAAAAAAAAGAAATGATAAGGGTGAATGATGTTGTATCCGTAAGTAAATACGGATCGACAGGGTATGAATGAAGTGTTTTAAATCCGCAAGACGGATTCAACACATGTAAGGAATGAAAGATATGAATGGAATGTTTGAATCCGCGAGACGGATTCAAGGAATGAAAGGCATGAATGGAATGTTTGAATTCGCAAGACGGATTCAAGGAACGAAATGCAGGAATGATATGTTTGAATCTGCGAGACGGATTCAAATCATAGAAGGAAGAAAATGTATGAATGGTAGGTTTGAAACCGCTAGACGGATTCAAAATATAGAAGTAATAAAAGGTATGGATGTTACATTTGAATCCGCGGGACGGATTTAAAACATATAAAGCATAAAATTTACCCACATCAGAATTGTGTCAATAGTTGACCGTAGTTATGTCAAACGAGTCCTATGAGTAAATGTAAAGTAAATGAACAAAATAATTATCGCAATGGGCATGCAAACCTAAGTTTTAAAATGAAAGAAAGAAGTTTTGAACCCGTTATGTGTTAGATGTGTTAGTAATCAACTCATAGGAGTCATAATGTAGGGCGGGCTACGACCCGGACAATAATTTAAGTATGAATGAGAAGGGTAAGCTTGGTCATGAGTACCAAAATAATGTAATGAATGTCTTTGCAAGTAAGCATGAATGGAAAGAAGTACGAACGTGTACCTCGATGCATCTATGATAAGTAAGAAATGTCAGTCAGACTTGAAAAGTCAAACCGCAAAGGTTGACGAAATAAGTAACCAGAGTAAAAGAATTGTATGTAAGGAATGAAGTATGGAATGTGTTATAGCATGTACGTAGGAAGTTGCAGAAGAATTATGGGTGAGTAATCACCTAGTAAAATAAATGTTTGAATGAAATGTGCACGAGCGGAAGCTCATTACAACGATGAATGAAACATGGCCGGGTACGGTTAGTACTCTTGAAGAGGCAGGTCGATCTGGTTTACGGATCGTTAAGTTATGAAATGAAACCGAGGTCAGTAAAATGTTCAACTTATGCTGAATAGGTACGAATTAGAAGATTGGAAAGTGACCTATGAAGTGAAGGATAGGATAGATATGGTATGGTATGGTATGTGATGTTTGACTTTAAACAGTCAACATAAGAAGAAAAGGGTAAATCCCAAAAGTTTTGAGTGAAAATTTCGGGTAATGATTATGTTAGGATCTGAGGCTCTCATGATTGTGCTTGTCTGTGAGATTTGAGCAAATCAAATAGATATGAACAGTTTTGAGTGCAGCGGAAATGAATAACAAACTTTGTAAACACAATCAAAGGAGAATATAGTTTGATAAACAATTGCTTTTTCATAGAGTCGAAAGATTACATTAAAAGCAAAAGGTTACAATGCAAGCATACAGACTAAACTCCCCCTCAGCCTGATACTCCAGAGTTGGTTGCACAAGATGAAAGGATTGAATTGAGGAGAAGAACTCACTCAAAACGATCAAATATAACAGTACAGAGTACTGTCATATTTATAGGCAAACCAAACCACTGATGTACCTCAGCTGACGTCACCATGATAGTGACATCTAACTGCCTAACAACCTATAAACACTGGTTTATACAAAACTACTGATATCTAACAACTGATTGATAATAAAATACAAAACAAGTCTAACACTATTCACGTTCCACTATTGTAGCCTAAGCACTGATTGTCTGAACATCAGTGCTTTCTTCAAAAGGTGATCAGTCTTTGAATGAGCAGTGCTTGGGTCTTCAGCAGTACTTAAGAGACAACAGTAGATATAGCTCAGTGTTTGCCTTTTAGCAGTCTTTAGTTGTTTCATCAGTTTTTGGTTCATCAGTTGTTCTTCTGAGCAGTACTTAGAGTGTATCAGCAGATAGGTAACCACTGTCAAGGGGAGAGCTTAGTGTAAACATCTGCTTATTGTGAATCCACTGTTGTGAACCAGTTTTGGCTTTCATTATCTGTTCCTCTGGTAGGGTTCAATCCCAACAATCTCCCCCTGGAATAGATAATGCCAAAACCTGTCATTATTCTGGATCTTTATTACTCATCAGAAGTTCCCTTGCTTTTCTTTTGAAATCTTCTTCAAATTCTTTGGATCTTGCATCATCTTCATCCCGGCACAGTGTAAGTTCAAGGAGATCCTGCAAATCTTCAACACTAAGGCCTAGTGCTTCTTTCCTTGATATGTACGTCACTTCGCCATTGGATCTGACCAAGGTCAATACGTGGGTCTTTTGATCAGACATCCACTTTAGTACTTTCGAACCCAATGGGTTTCTTGGGAGAGATTTATTTGCAGATGAGCTTTGGGGTATTGGCCTTGAAAAGAAATGTAGAGCAGTATCCTGAACTTCAGACATTTTCTTGAAAGCCTCTTCTATGACTTGATTTGCTGCAGCTATGTCTTCTGCAACTTCTTTGTCAATTAGCTCTTGTCTCTGTTGTTGTTCAAGCTCAATGTCTGGGATATCTGCTGAAATGTGTGGTGATGCAGGCTTTGATAACACCTTCTTAAAAAGGTTTTGAAGTTTTTCTGAGCTTTCTTCTTTTAGACCCATTTTCATGATGGATTCTTTGAAGTACTCAACTTCTTTTTCCTTTACCTCTTCACTGGTCAGCTGTTCTCCTTCTTCTTGGTTTGTCACAAAAGTAGACCAGAACAGTGTTTTGAGGTTTCCTATCTTCTGTTCAAGCTTCATCATTTGTTCATGCTTCTTTGAAGTGTCTGAAACAGTTATCTTACTTTTCTTCAGCCTTTCATAGGCTTCGTCAGTTTGCTGCTTTGACCATTTTGATATGACATTTGTAGTGTCCACTTTTGCATCCACCAACTCCTGTTTCTTCCTTTTATACTCAGCTGTTAGGTCAGTGATGAATTTTTTGTATTTGCTCCAATTTGGAGCATTTTTCTTCTTTTTAGGATCTTTCTTGATTCTATCAATCCTATCAGCTTCATGCTTTAAAAGCATTATTGGCCATTCATCAAATTGGTTTTCTTTAGCAGGATAAAAGTTTTCTTGCATTATGTATGCAAGAAGTTTTCTTCTCATCTCTTTTCGTTGTTCTGCCTTTTCTATGCTCAGCTCATGTGCAAAATCTTTTATTAGATTAACTTTTGTGAGCAGAAGTTCCAATCTTTCAGCAATGGCTTCAGCACTTTGACCTTTACACTCAACTTTTGTTATTATCTTAGCCTGTCTTGTTTTGAGTTGAAGATACTCATCCATATCCTCTGGAATCATGAAGCCCACGAGTGAAGGAAATCTTCTGTTTGAAGGATCATCATCAGTGTAGAACTGCCTCATCTCATTTTTTATGGCTTCGAGTTCCAACGGGTATTTTGCAGCAGTGGGATTATATTGGTCCTCATCTGGTTGGGTGAGTTTTCTTTTTCTGGTGTAGAGCTTTGCTGGTTGTGATGTAGGAGTGATAATAGCAGTGGTGGATGTTTGACTAGCAGCTGTTGAAACAACTGGTGTCTCAACATCTGTTGTCATTACAACTGCTAATATGTCAGCAGATGTCTTCTGCTTTTGAGCAGGGGTTTTTGATGGTGGTGGTGACTCATCATCAGGAGTGAAAACCCTTCTCCTTTTTAATGTAGGAGAGTCTGATGATGTTTTGGGTGGATCAGTGGTTTGAGATTGGATAGCAGTGGTTTATGATTGTGATTGACTGACAGTGGTTGAAACAACTGGTGTTTCAATCACTGTTGTCATTACAGCAGATGTTGTAACATCTGCTGTCTTCTGCTTTATGGCAGGAGGCAGTGGTGGTGATATGATTGTAGATGATGATGGTGGTGGAACAGTGGTTGTGATGGTGTGTGATAGAGTGGTGTGTGTTGAAGGTGTGTGTGTTGATGAAATAGCAGCTGTTTGGCTACTGACAGCAGTTTTTGTAACTACTGATGTATCAGCTGTTTGAATTGAAGTTTTGGATTTTGTGGTTTGAGGTGGTTTAGATGATTGTTTTTCTTCTTCTGGTTCAATATACAGCCTATCTTCTATTCCTTTCTTTCTCAACTTGATTTTCTCCCCCTTTTTGGCATTATCTGCAAGGGGTGTATCCATGAAGAGGATGGAAGAGGGAACTTTTCCACCATGGGCAGTCTTTTGTATGCTGGCCTTTATAGCCTTGATATCTACTTGAGTGTCTTTAAACCTTGATTCCAACATGTTGGTCAGCATTTGTACTTGAATAGCATGCTTTTGATCAGCCATATGTTGCTGTTTTTCAAGCATGGGTTTAAAAATATTCCAAAGCTCATTTTCAGCAAATGCATGTTGTGCAGGTGCTTGAGTAGGAACAGCAGTGGCTTGTGGTTTTTGAGCTTTTAAAATCTCTTGCACCATATCTTTAATTTCAGCAACTGAGTCTTCAAGTTTTTCAACCCTGTTCGTCAATTCCTGATATTTTAAATCATTAC
Source organism: Helianthus tuberosus (assembly GCA_030545235.1). Classification (NCBI taxonomy): domain Eukaryota; kingdom Viridiplantae; phylum Streptophyta; class Magnoliopsida; order Asterales; family Asteraceae; genus Helianthus; species Helianthus tuberosus. The sequence goes on along the minus strand of JARYGA010022359.1, from coordinate 21,102 downwards.
CCAAATTAATGGGATCATCTGATTTCCCTCCTGAAGAGGTTATACCAATATGTGACTAAGGAACAGTGTTCCAGAAATCATCCATTGATGCCCCTTGTTCTTGGTACTGGGGACTTCTTTCTTCAGCACTCGATAAACCTTTGATGTTACTGGTGGTCAAAATAGGCTCACTAGTGGTTATCGATGGTGCTATAGAAGAAATTGCCTTCAAGGGAGTCTTACTAATGAAACAATTGTCCAACTGAAGATCTGTTGATCCATCAGTTGTAGTTGCTGCTCCACTTGAACTACTGACAAGAGTTACATGTAACTTCTGCAGTGTAACCTCCTCAACTGTTGCTGGGGTAGCAGAGGTATAAGCATCAGACCCAGTCACTTGTGGGGGTATACTCTCAGTGATAGGTGATAGAGAGGAACTGGTTTGTGTCTGTGCAATATCAACCGCATGCAACAGGGGTATTATTGATTGTGGTAGTATGATTGGTGAGGGTATGGGAGTTGAAAGAGACATGTCCTTGGGATCAGGGCTGTGGAAGATAGAGCCAAGTGGATCCAGAGCTTCATAATTTGGTGTCCCTGTGATTACAACCTGATCCTTTTGTGAGGATGCAGGAGGAGTTTTAGGCATAGGTTGAGATCTTTCTTCCAACTACTGTGAGGAAGTAGCAGCAGTGGTTTGTGGTGACTTTTGTGTTGTCACAGGCAGTTGCTCTGGGATCTCATCTTCCAGAGTTGCCTTTTTCTTGGGTTTAGTGGGCTTTTTGGAAGATTTTCTTTTGGTCTTTTTGGTGATGTCAGGTGTGGGTTTCAAAGCAGTGGTTGTGCTGCTCTGATCACCTGGAGCAGTGGGCTCAGCAGAAGTTGCCTGAGGATCAGTGGCAGTTTTTAAAGTCTGCTCAGGCACCTTTGCTTTTAATTTTATTGGTGCCATCATTCTTGAAAATGTTTCAATTGTTAAACCTTTTATTTGAAAATGGACACCTTGTTTGGGCAAATTTTCATCCTCTTTTTCAAATTTTTGTTTAAAGTAATAGCTCAGAAATCTTGGAAAAAGAAGAAATGATTTGCTGTCAACATTCTTTACCATGTCATTGAAGATCTCCTGGGAGTAGTTGTAATCTTTATTGTTTAAAATAGCATAGCCCAGGCATTGAATCTTCAATGGTATTTCGTTAAAAGCTGTTGTTTTATTTGAAACACAACTTAAAAGTGTGTGGAATAAAAATCTGGGTGCAGATGGAAAATAACCTTTTTGTAAGGTATCTACCTATGATTGTTCTGCATATCCCCTTTTCATGAAATCAGTTTTCATCACGGCTTTATCAAAAGATATTTTACCGTTCTGGTCATTCAGTTTGAAGACCTCTGAGATTGATTTTGGGGTTATTTGAAACGCTTTACCCTGTATCGAGGAGTTGATGGCAATGACTTTGTCGCCTTGTTTTTCAAGCGTCGCCTTCTTCCAGAACTCTCTCTGGGTTTGCAAGTAAATGGGAGCATCTGCAGTCAACAAAGTTTTGTACTTTGATGCAGATAGTGTATCAATGATGGAGTCGAAGGTGTGGTTATCGGTCGGTTTTGTGAGGAGACCCACGTAGTTATGAGGTGATTTGTATGGGATTTCAATGGTTTCTTCGGTCGTTTGAGCGACCTCTTTTGAAGATGATGGTGATTTTGGTTTAGATTTTGATTTTGATTTTGACTTAGTCATTTTGATGAAGAAGAATCGGAGAGTGTTTTGGGAAGAAAAGTTGGAAACTGCTTTGAGAAGAGAACTTTTGGAATTCAATTCGACAGTGTAAAACCCTGTTTGGGGTTTTGATCAGGGTTTTATTTAGGGACAAAGTGATTGCTAATGTGGCAGTGGTTATGATGATCTGAATGATAAAAACTGACCACGTGTCAAAACACTGATGAAATGAATGAAGGGTGGAGAACAGTTGTTTTAAGAGCCACTGATGAATCAAGCATCAGTAGTTACAACGGTAATAATGTGGACAGTGGATGATTTTTTACTATCAGTGGATAGCATATCAGTGGATAAGACACTGATTTTGAGCATCAGTGCTTGCCAAGAAAAATGAAGAAACAGTGGTTGACTTTCAGCAGTGGATAGTGATTAGGAACCAGATGTATGAACAAAGCAGTGATTAGGGTAAATGATCCAGATTTGAAGGACAAGTATTTCAGCAATTGTTTTGAGAATTTCCATTCAAGGTTTTTGCCACATGTCAATTTGAAGGACAGTGGTTTAGTACCCCAGATGATGTAGACTTTTTGCTAAGGCACTCATTTTTGTTAGATATCCAAGTTAAAACATGAGATGCCCCAGTAGTTTAACCACAGTTTAGCAGCCAACCTTTGATTAATGTTTAAAAACAAACCTGAGTATGACATGATCTTGAACTATGTACCATTTCCTTTTGACCCATTCATGAGGACAATAATACCAACAAAAATAAGGTACTATGTCCTGACAGGTAATTGAGACTAATGCCAACAAAAACAAGCAAAAGTTCAAAATATATTACTCCAAAAAAAAAAAAGAATAATATATCCTGATTATTCGAGAGAATCCTTTATATAAAATTTTTTTAAAGGATTTTCTGAGAACAGCATCAAAAAGGATCTGGTATATTTTCAAATAATAAACAAAACCTAATCATATCATTCTCAAGTTTATGAAAAATGGTCAGTGGTTTGACAGCAGTTGGTAGAACATTCTGAATACATTTTGACCACTGTTTGGTACCATTTTCTTTGTCAGTTTAATGTAATCATGAGGACACATGGATAAATTTTTGAACATTTGTCTAGTCCTCTTTGGAGTTCATTCACAGGAATCAAAACCTTTTCCTGAATAGATGAATTCACATAGTTGCTTAATAACCATTATTACCCTAAACTTTGACTCATAAGTGTTTTATGTTTATACTCTTTTCTTTTGATTTCAAAAGTTTTGAGATAAACACACTTCTAAGTTTTTGTGAATTTTCTTAATGTATTTTAACATAGTTGATTTTTTCCTTTTGAGGATCTCAACCTGTTTTCAATACATAAGATCTGAATGACTAAAGTTTTAATTCCCCTCTTTACAGAAAATCAAAACACTAATGTCTTATGAATCATAGGTTTTGTTAATCTGAGGTTCACACTTTAGTATTTAATGAAAACATCACAAATTTTTATTACAACAGTTGAAATCAATTTTGACAATATGAAATAATCCTATAGTTTAACAAGTATGTTTTCAAATCTGAAAACTATGAGTGACTTGTGCATGATATCACTTGTTGTATGAGATTTGTGTGTCATATGACATCTTGGTTGATTTACAGAGTTTTTGATTAACCACTTTGAACATGATTTACTCGATACTCTGTTTTTCAACTAAATACAACCAACCTTAGTATCAATGAATTTTGAGCCGAACTGTTATGTCAAATTGATTGTTAGATCGAATTTGACTGTCCAGGCTCTGATACCAATTGTTAGGATCTGAGGCTCTCATGATTGTGCTTGTTTGTGAGATTTGAGCAAATCAAATAGATATGAACAGTTTTGAGTGCAGCGGAAATGAATAACAAACTTTGTAAACACAATCAAAGGAGAATATAGTTTGATAAACAATTGCTTTTTCATAGAGTCGAAAGATTACATTAAAAGCAAAAGGTTACAATGCAAGCTTACAGACTAAACTCCCCCTCAGCCTGATACTCCAGAGTTGGTTGCACAAGATGAAAGGATTGAATTGAGGAGAAGAACTCACTCAAAACGATCAAATATAACAGTACAGAGTACTGTCATATTTATAGGCAAACCAAACCACTGATGTACCTCAGCTGACGTCACCATGATAGTGACATCTAACGGCCTAACAACCTATAAACACTGGTTTATACAAAACTACTGATGTCTAACAACTGATTGATAATAAAATACAAAACAAGTCTAACACTGTTCACGTTCCACTGTTGTAGCCTAAGCACTGATTGTCTGAACATCAGTGCTTTCTTCAAAAAGTGATCAGTCTTTGAATGAGCAGTGCTTGGGTCTTCAGCAGTACTTAAGAGACAGCAGCAGATAGAGCTCAGTGTTTGCCTTTTAGCAGTCTTTAGTTGTTTCATCAGTGTTTGGTTCATCAGTTGTTCTTCTGAGCAGTACTTAGAGTGTATCAGCGGATAGGTAACCACTGTCAAGGGGAGAGCTTAGTGTAAACATCTGCTTATTGTGAATCCACTGTTTTGAACCGGTTTTGGCTTTCATTATCTGTTTCTCTGGTAGGGTTCAATCCCAACAGATTAAACTCTCGTATAATGAACTGGCATGATACACTTACTTATGTAAATTAAATAATGCATGAAGTGAGAGTAATTGTAAGGTGAAATGAAAAAGATGGTTTGAAAGTAACGTAAAGGTATGCATGGTACAAGTAACTGTAGAAAACGTAGAAAGATGTACGACTTTGGAGTCAAGCATGTATGTGAGACTATGAAATAGCAACTTTGTTGCGATAACAAAACAAGAATTTGACGTTATACAGTGTATGTATGGAAAGTAATCTTAAGAGATGAGATGAGGGTATTAGACCCGCTATAAATGGATCATACGAACGTACGCATCAATACAAGTTTGAAGAAGTATGTATATTGACTTGTTATGAACGGGTCAAGGAAATGAGGATGTTATGTGAAAGCATGGTATGGAAACTATGAACTTGTTAAAAAGAAGTCACAAGCATTTTCGGGTTGTAGAAAACTTTTCGAAGGGACCGATTTACTAGAACTAATCTAGTAAAGATAAAAAAAGGTTTCGGGGACGAAACCTCATTTAAGGGGGGTAGACTTGTAACGCCCCAAAACCCGAATGTTTATATTTGCCGTATGTTCCTATAGGACATGTCATGAAATAAATAACTAGGCTATTTAACCTAGTTAAGGGTATGGTCAAAAGTATTAAATGACGAAAGTTGTGCCAATTATATTTAAGTGGCGAACACGAGGGGCTAAATTGTAAACATGAGAAACTCATGTTTTATAAAACAAAAACATAACACACAACACACACACATCATGTGTGTATGCGTGGAATGCTCTGGAGAAGAACAAAGGGGTGTAAACCCTAGTTCTTAAAGAAGCTCCAAATTGAAGGTTGAATCGAGGCTCAAATCTATTAAGGAACATGAATTAGTGATCACATAGACAAGGGGATCGTGAGGTATGTCTTGAAACTTAGATTGATGAACTTGCATGAAGTGGGTTATGTTACAATCCGCGAATTGGTATGAAATTGATCATGTATATGTGTTATAATCATCATATAGAACATAGATTATGCATGGTTTGGATTAATTTGATGTTTAGAGGTGAAACCCACTTGGTATGGGGAGGAGGATGACTTGAATGATCACCCATGTCCAGTTCCTGATTAATATTGATGTATCATGATACGTATGATGGATTCTTGTTAAAGGAATTGAAATAAATGTGATGCTAATATGTTTGATGTTTAGGTATGAATGATTCATGTTGATTAGAAGGAGGATTTGATGAATTATGTATGAGACTAGAAGTATATGCATGAATTGATTGTACATTGTGCTTAGGAAGTTGTATGCACACTAAGTGTAGGATGAAATGTATATAGAACCGTCCGTATAGCCTATTATGATGATACGAATACATAAGAGTAATCCAAAAGTTCATACGATGAATTGTTGACTTTTGAAAGTCAACCACGCATAAGGAACATGATTTGAGTGTTGTCGTAAGGGTATGATTATAGGAAGTCGTATGGTACATGTTATATTGATACATGTTTAATGCGATGACATGATGAATTACATGAGTTAGTAAGGATACGAATTTGGTTATATGTCTTATGCTTGTTAAAAGTGACCGATGAAGGTCAAATGTGAAATATGCGATTTATAGGATCGTTAACATGTATAATCGTGTATGCTAACAAGAATGTAATTTCGATGACATGAAAGTATAGGAATCATGTCGAGACGGAATCAAGCACGGAAGGTTAACGGGTCAAGAAGAAGCAAGGAAGCGGATACGAGCATGGTCGCATAAGGTAAGTGATTTCCGGAATCACTTTTTAGTTGTTTAAGTAAGGTGGCGTTATAGATAACTAAGCATGATGTCTGACGTTAAGTATGGTTTTGGTGGGATGAAATCTATTATTTTCCCTAAGTAGACCGAACAGGTCAAAAATGAAGTTTTGTAGTTATAACGGAATAAAGTGTATGAAATGGCTACGGTATTATAATCGGGTAATGATTAGAATGGCACACACTTACGCTAACCGAGAAATGGTGATGCGGATTAATCAATAAAAGACTCGGTAGTAAGTTAGGATTAATGGGTAACCAAGTTCGTGAGTTGAACTTGGATTAACTAAGTTGATTGCGTAAAATTGAATAAATGAATGAGTTTAACGCATACCGGGTATCGGGTGCGTAAACCCCAAGTACGAAACTACGGATAATGTAAAAGTATTATGGTTATAAGGTTCATGTAAATTTTGTGCTAAAACGAATAAGATGTTTGATGAAAACATGAACGGGTCGAATAAACGGAAAAGAATAATAAGCCGATAGCGCGTAAGTTAAGAATTTCCTTAATCCGGATATGGGATTTCAAGTTCACATGATAGAATGTCAAATTACGATCGTGTAGGAAGAAACAGGAGGTTAAACGGGTAAACGGTTCAAAAGTTATGTGCGTTTTAGTGCGTACGGACGACGAAATGAACCTGCAGAAAAAGGTAAAATCTAGAGGGCGTCGCAGACGGCCTTAGGGGCGTCGCTGACGGCCTTAGGGGCGTCGCTGACGGGGTCTAGAAAGTCAGTTTTCTTCCGACGCGCTATTTACCTGTCTACGCGATGTTTTAGCGACGCGATAAACCAAGGGCCGTCGCCGACGGCCTTAGGGGCGTCGCTGACGCCCTCCCCATGTCCCAAAAGGTGAAAATTGTTATCTAAGTTGATTTATGGGTCGTGGGCTTCGGTATGTTAACCGTGGACTACGGCGGGCATCCCAAACATGATTCTGATCGTTCCTTCGATGATTATGGGTTATAAATCTACGTCTAAGACCCAAGTGATTAATGTATGATTATGTAAGATGTATGTGAGAGCTTGTATGTGTATATATGGGTATGTACATCTGTAGATGTGTATATATATGTATGTATGAAGGTACGTCTGAGTGTATGTATGTACGTGAAGATATGGGGAGGTATGTATGTATGTGGATGTCTACGTATGTAAGCATAAAGGTATGTAGGAGTATATAAGGGTTAGGTAAGATCTTGAATGTGTAAATATGGGTATGTACGTATGTAGATGTGTATTTATGTATATATAAAGGTACATATGTGAGTATGTATGTATGTAGAGACGTAGGGACGTATGTACGTATGTAGATGTGTGTTTATGTATATATGAAGATACGTATGTATGTATGCGTGTATGTAGAGATGTATGAATGCATGTAAGTATATAGATGTGTATGTATGAATGTAAGTGTGTATGTATGCATGATTTCGATACGTTGAGGATTAACGTTATTAATGGTGTGCCTGGAGAATGAACATTAATGCAGGTACTTTATTGAAGACTTACCAGGGAATGGATATGTGGATGTAATGCTTAAAGATAGATATATAATTGAATGAGAAGTGTACATATATGAATCTTGTATATATATATAATGTGTCCTAATGTTATGAATGAATGTGGTGAGTGTAGGTTGTGCAAATCACGGACGATTATCATGAAGAATAGAGATCGAAAACCGGGTCACAAGATAGATTGTACGGGAATAATTGATTATGTACCTTAGCAAACAGAAGTTATACTTATGTTTCATAAAAGAGTTATTTTAAAAAGGACTTTCAAGTAAGCTAAGACGTTTGTAATGAAAGAAATTTTATGGCACGAATTTTCGCTGCGACTTTTGTCAAATACGTGTTAGGGTCATATTGTTTATCCACTTAAACTCAATCTGAAACTTTCATCTTGCTTTTCAATATGTTAAGGTACATGAATTTTCACTAATTACTATGGGCCCCACAAGCTTAGCATATCCCCTCATCATGTAATACACTAACTCAAGTAATGCTTTTAAAACTTTCATCAACTATTATATGTGAATAAATAAAGCAAAAGTTTAAACATTAACAATTAGGTAAATCTTTCGATATGCAAAGAAAGTCCAATGTTTAAACAAAATAAGAATTAACAACAAGTTGAAATTGTTTAAATCTTAAAAACTAGGTCGATACTGGCGTATACGCAGAGGAAGCCCAAGATTTAAATGAAACATTAAATAAAATAAAGCAGAATGTATAGGCACTAACATCCAGTTCTATACTTCTATATACGCAGAGGGTGTCAAATGCTTAAAAATTAAAGAAATAAAACAAGTATAAATCTTTTGAAAAAAAATGAAACACAATCACAGTGACTTTTCAGTTAGTTGTGAAATTTCACAAACTGATGGTTTTCATGCTTTGCACAATTCAGTAATTACTAAGTAGGTACATAATCATAATTGAAAAACACTAAGTACTATGATTTTAATCGTGTTTCCCACTAGAACTAGGCTTTTCTATTCATGATATGAAGACAATTTGATGCATCAGTCTAGGGGAAGATTGTTAGGCCCTAAAAGTGTGAGACTGACGCATCAAAGTGTGAGATTGTTATGCCTTAAACATACATTCATAGCACAACATTTAACTAGAGTTAGTTGAATGAGTCTATATTGGTAATTCGGGGAATTAACAGAACACACACATGATAAATCTTGAACGTCGGTGTCTAACGCGAATCATAATTATAAATGGATGGTTTATACAAAACTTATGTGTTGAATGACAAATACATGGATTATGTGCTTAACTGTGAATTGTATGATATTATGTGCTTCTTGTATGAAAATCATATACTTAGGGGTGTTTAGAGTTATTTGTAAAACTCTAATAAACTACTCAAAACCCTAAACTCTCTATAATCTCAAGTACGACAGTTTATGTTCTTTAATCATTTTCTCTGATCATTGGGTTACTCAAGTTTCACACACAATCATCAATCTCGATCCCTCCAACTCTTCTAGAACGAACTCTAAATCAAACCAAGGTAAGTGTTTTGTATTATACTTTGTCATTTGTTCCTTTGATTCATGCAAATCCTAGACATCCAAACAATCCTCTGTGTTTAATTGATCATGTCTGTTGAATATGTTTTTGTTATTAGTTTGGAACGAACGTATGATGCTGCTAGATGTTAGAGACGATAATGCTATAATAGAACTGTTCAATTGATGATTTGTTGATAAGAATGTTGAAATTAGGGTTTGTATCGTATACTGTTACATTAAAAACTGTGTTTCTGCATGCAAACTGAAATGTTGGCAAGTTTGGAGATAATCGTCAGACCTTGTAAAGTCACAAGGATCTGAGGTTATCATATTTTCCGAGTTTGTCAACCAGTAGTTAGAATCCGGATGTGATTAAACCTAAGGTGTTGGCTCATATGAAACTTTCTTGAGAACAGATTATACAAAGCCAAAACTGGTTCTACAACAACTGATCCTCAATAACAGTGCTTTGAATTACTTCTTCCTTCAATGACAAGATATCTAACAACTGCTGGTTCTAAGGTCTGTTCATTGCTAAGCTCTGCTAGATTGTAAAGACGGTTGAAGACTAAACCAATGATAGAAGCCAAAGGTCTGCTGATAGTCAAAGGTCTAATCACCCTTTACTAAAAGTTTGCTAAAGCTTCATAAGAGGTTAGAGCATCAGTGGATAGCATCAACAGTTTCTTGTAATTAGAGTTTGTATTAATGTAACAGTGTTTAGCATTAGCAGTGTTTAGAGTTTGTTAATGTTGTTAGATGTCACTGTCTCAGTGACGTCAGCCAAGATGCCACAATGGTTAGGATTGTACTATAAATAGACAGTGCCTGTACTATTCTATTAGCTCACACGCTCACTTGCATTTTGTACGAACAATCACTTGTGAGCTCAAGCTGAGGGGAAGACAGTAGTTCATGCATACGTATTGAATCATTGTGTAATACAATCTTTTGATTAAAAGTATTCATGATGAAAGTTGTTCTTCCATTCTTTGTGTTATAAGGTTTTCTTCATTTCCGATGTAATTATTCATTTGTTTATCTTCTCCCATCTTTCATTTCTTAAAACAAACACAAACAATTAAATCAAATCTGAACAATTGGTATCAGAGCGTAGGTTAGTCAAATTCGATTTAACAATCAATTTGATATAAAAGATCAGCTCAATTTCATTGATACTGTGTTGTTCGTATTTGTTGAAAACAGAGTATAAGTTTAATCACATTCAAAGTTGGTTAATCAAAAACTTTGTAAAACAACCAAAATGTATTCACAATCACAAGATCCTCATAACACTGGCACATTGTACAAGCCACCTATGGTTGTCAGATCTGAATACAATATCTGGCAACGTAGGATGGGACATGTCCTTGCACAACAAAACACCGGTTGCTGGAAGCCGGTTATCTTTGGACCTCATGTTCCAATGGTACCAAGTGCAGAAGATCCCAAGGTCCAAGTACCTAAAATTCATGAAAATTACTCTAAGCAGGATTTTCAGAAGATTGAGCTAGATGTTATGGCATTCAGTATAGTGGCCATAGCACTACCCAATGACATATATGTTGGCATGTTACATTGTAACAATGCAAAAGAGAGGTGTTAAACCAACAATATGAAACATTTTGTCATGTTAAGGGAGAGTCATTGACCTAGCAGTTTGAAAGGTTTAGTTGTCTGATTAGTGAGCTAAAACTGGTTAATGTTGAATATGCTAAATCTACTTTAAATAGTAGGTTCCTTAGATCATTACCAGAAAAGTGGGACACTATAGCCTTTGTGACTAGAAATTCTATGGGGTTCTAGGATTTAAGTCTGACCCAACTTCATGGTAGGCTTCTCACATATGAAAGAGAGCTTAATAAGAAAAAGAAGTTGCAGGAATCTGGAAAAGTGGCTGGTGATTATACTTTTGGTAACATAACACTTTTAGGTCAGGAAGAGTCATCTGGTGGGAATAAGGACCAGAGTTATGATCACTATATTGACATAACTGTAGGTGGAGCCTTTAACTCTGAGCCTTACTCACCCAATTATGCTTTCACAGCTAATGGGGAAAACCAGATCTCTGATAACTTATCCTTTGAACTAAATGACCTTCAATATTTTAATCCCACAGATCCGGAAGAGATGGACATTTTGCATCAGCTTGCCTTGTTAAGTGTTAGAACAAGCAAGTTTTATAAAAGAACTAGTAGAAAGTTTCCAGGATTGCATGGGAATTTAAAGGTGGGGTTGAATAAGTCAAAAATCAAGTGCTATAAGTGTAATAGGCTTGGTCACTTTACTAGGGAATGTAGGAGTCAAAACAATGAACCAATTATCACTCACCCTAGTCCAAGACCTCAAAACAGTCAAAGCACTGTGCACTATTCCCAATATACCCCTACTGCTCATATGCAAAACACTGCCCATTTTGCACATCCTGTAAACACTGTTCCTGTGCAATATGTCCAAACACTATTCCACAGATTAAGTATGTTCAAGCCCCTGCACCTCAAGTTTAAGTGCAAACTACACAACAACAAGCTACACAAACATCTGCTCAAGTAGAGGCCAGTCAACAGAGTTTCTTTACACAGGGCTTTGTTGATTGGAACAGCTTACTTGAGGACTTAACTGATGAAAATTTTGCTCTAATTGCTAATCCTGATATTTCACCTAATGAATTTTGTTTCATGGCATTAGAGACAATACCTGAAGGGAAAGAATCTTAGGAAGTGGAGTCCAGATCTGAAGTGGCGGAAAAAGTTGCTAAAACAAGGGTTACAACAGATATTGTTGGTGAACAGATGTTAGAAGAGAAGGATGATGAGCCTCTGTTGGAACCTCTGGCTGATCTATGGGATGCAAGTGTTTATGATGGTGAATGTGACTATGCCATGATGGCTGTGGCTAAGGTATTACCTCAGGACTTAAAAGACTTGTGTTCAGATAAATGCATTATTGCTTTTGCTAACATAAAAGATGTTGGATCTGAGTTTGGTTTTGATTGTATTTTTCATTTGAATTAGAATGAAGATGGATGAGTTGTGCAGCGGAATTAAGATGGAAACAAACTTTGCATACAATCAAACGAGAGTATTGCTTTGATCAAACACTTTTCACAAAGAACCAAAAGATTGAATTTAATTTCAACAACGATTACAATGTAATGCTTAATACAAACTCCCCCTCAGCCAGAGCTCAGTGTTTGTTCGTGCAGAGAAGACGATTTTGCAAAGAGCTGATAGAACAGTACAGAGCACTGTTCTATTTATAGGCACTAGCAAACCACTGAGCATCTAAGCTGACGTCACCATGAAAGTGACATCTAACCTCCTAACAAACTCTAACCTCTGATCAATACAAACACTGCTATGCTAACTACTGCTATTACTTTTCATTACATAAAAGGCATCTAAATAACTGATGCATCCTTCCACTGCTGTGAACCCAGCAGTACTTGCCCGGATCAGTAGTGCTTGACTCAAGGCAGTAGATTGAACAGCAGAGCTCTAGTCTTTCATCAGGCCTTTACTTGATCAGCAGTTTGGAGGTCAGCAGTTTGTGCGATCAGTAGATAGGAGGTCAGCAGATGTTGAAATCACTTTCAAGGGGAGAGACTTGTATGTAACATCTGCTTATTCTGGATCCACTACTCTGATCCAGTTTTGGCTTTAATTATCTGTTCCTCTGGTAGGGTTCAATCCCAACAAAAGAGATGAATGAAAACCTTAGAAACAAGATCTTAAAAGTTGAAGTGCAATTTGAGAAAACTTTTAAAGAGTTGAAAAATAAAGTGTTTGAAAAAGAAAATGAAATCAGCAGCTTAAAACATAAATCAAGCATAACCAAAGATCAACTCCAAACCATGGTAGCAAAATATCAAAATTTCAAAAAGGAGCTTGAATCCACCCAAATCACTTGTGAAAAATGGGTGGAATCTTGTAAAGGTTATGAGTTGATGTTAGAAAAGCAGATCAAGAGCAATGTGAAGTTTGGCATTGGGTTTTGGAAATATGACCAAACTTCTAAAAACACTGCTGAAATTGATTCTGGCTTGGTTGAAGTAATCCCCACAAACATGGCTGGTCAAGAGATAAAAGTTACTGATAAAAATGGAAACAAAATCATTTTAAAAAACTAGAAGGGTCATTAACCTTTTAAGAGATAGAAAAATATCAGTTCAAACTCACCTGGTCTGATGAATGTGACATCCTTGAAAATTTTAAGCCAATGGATTTTTCCACAATTAAAGGTGTCAAAGCACCCAAGGCCAAGATCATTCCTCTAAAAGACATCCCAACAGAGGTTAAAAACTCTGTTGTAAAGGAAGTTGAAAAGAGGAAGATAAGAGAAAAAGTTAAAAACCTGTTTTGTGATTTTTTGTGAGAAGAGAAATCATGCCACAAAAGACTGTTTTCTTTTAAAAGCATATGATATAAACAAAACAAGTGTCACTGAGCATGCATCTAAGTGCACAATTTGTGGAAAAACCAATCATCTTACTCAACAGTGTGTGTATCTCAAAATTTTTGAGGTTAAAAGAAAAGAGCTTGCATCTAAAACAATGGAGAGTCCATAAAAACCTCCTTCCAAAAATAGACAAACTCTTTTGCCTGTCTAAACAGCTGCTACAAAACAATTGAACAAAACCTCTGTTCCCAGAGAGGTGCAAGTGACAAATGCACCACCTGCAAACCAATTCCCAAGAGGATATGGTAAACCATCATACCAAAAGGTCCCTCATGGTTATGAAGCCTACAAAAGGACATCTAAACCCAAAATGAACAGGCATCATTATAGTTATCATCATCTGACAGGAGATGGACCATAGCAATGGTTACAAAAAGTTGCTCAAACCCCTGATCAAACCACTATCAAATCTCCTGGACTTGAGGCTGACCTATCTTTGATCCCATCCAAAGCCATCTTGGCTTTGAAGACCCATCTTAACTAATTTGTTACTTGATGTGCAAGGAGCTTCTGCATGCTTAGATAGTTTATGGTATGTAGATAGTGGAGGCTCCAGGCACATGACTGGATTTAGAGCCCTACTCAAAGATTTCAAAAAACATGGAGGGGTGATATATCCTTTGCTAACAATGCAAAAGGGAAGGTGTTGGGGTCAGGGACAATTCAGGCGGGGAAGCTTAAGTTTGAAAAAGTAAATCTTATTGATAATCTCAAGTTTAATCTCCTTAGTGTTTCACAAATGAGTAATAAGGGCTATGGGTCATTCTTCACTAAGGAAACATGTAAGACTATTAGGCTAGAAGTGGTCAAAAAGATTGAAGAAATCATAGCTAGCAAAACACAACTTTTTGCTCAAAGGAGTGGCAATGTGTATGTGGTTGATATGTTAAAGGATAACCCAATGGCTGATGCTTGTCTGCTCTCAGCTGCCTCTACCAAAGGGACAGAATTATGGCACATGAGACTTGGGCACACAAATCTAAAAACTATCACCACACTCTCCAAACAAGGCCTTGTAAGAGGCCTTCCACCAAAACTTTTTACTTGCAATGAGCATTGTGTTTCCTGTTTAAAAGGTAAACAACATAAAAGCTCTTACAAGTCCATTGATGAGTCCAAAACAACCTAGTGCTTGCAAATGCTGCACGTGGATTTGTTTAGCCTAGTAAAAATCATGAGTTTGAAAAAGAAAAGATACTATTTAGTCATTGTTGATGATTTTTCTAGGTTTACATGGACATACTTTTTACACTCTAAGGATGAGACTGCAGGTATCTTACAAGACTTTGTCAAACAGGTTGAAAAGCAATTTGACTTGCTAGTAAAAATCTTTAGAAGTGATAATGGAACAGAGTTTAGAAACAAGGAGTTGGATGAGTTTTGTGAGTCAAAAGGGATTGTAAGACAGTACAACATACCAAGAACACCAGAATAGAATGGGGTGGTTGAAAGGAAAAAACAGAACTTTGATAGAAGCTGCCAGAACAACGCTTGCAGATTCAGGTTTACCCTTAACCTTTTGGGCAAAGGCTGTAAACATTGCTTGCTATGTGCAGAATAGAGTTTTGATTAACCCAAGGCATCAAAAGACTGCCTATGAAACTCTATTCAAGATTAAACCACTGATCTCATATTTCAGAATCTTTGGCTGCCCATGTTTTATTCTAAACTTAAAAGACTCAATTTCAAAATTTGCAGCCAAAGTGGATTTTGGTTATTTAATGGGCTACTCAGCCACTGCCAAGGCCTATAAAGTGTTTAACACAAGGACTAGGTGTGTGGAAGAGACTTTGAATGTAAAGTCCAATGAACTTTCATCATTAAAAATCCCAGCAAATCCTGCTGAATTATTTGACCTTGATAAATTTACATTTGAAGATGTGTCTGTCAAGACTAACCCTGCAGGTACACCACAATCTTTCTCCCAAGACTATGGATTTGACATTGTGATTCCACAATATAAAGTCATTTCCACCACCATAGAAGCAGATGTTCAATACAAATGTTCAAACTCTGCCACTGCTATAACAACAGGTGTTAATCAATCCTCTGCCAGCTCATCAAAACCGACCTCGGTTGACAAAAGCCCAACATCTGTGGACAAAAGTCAACATTATGCCACACCCATTCCTCCCATTCCTCCACCTACATCACCAACAGATGTTGGCTCTTCAAAATTGCCAATAAATGTTAGCTCAGATGATTCACATCTGCAGCCTTCCCCATTCAATGCCATTGTTCCATACAAGGGGGGGGGGGGTCTAATCTTCCATAAATCTCATCCACTAGACCAAATCATTGGTAACATCAGTGAAGGGGTTCTCACAAGAAGTCAATCCCAAAACATCTGTGTTTTTGCAGGTTTTCTATCTCTCATCCAACCAGTTAAGTACCAAGAGGCACTGAAAGACAATAGTTGGGTAGAAGCCATGCAAGAGGATCTCCAACAGTTTAAAAGACAACAAGTATGGGAACTTGTACCACTGCCTAAGGATGTATGTCCAATTGGCACAAAGTGGGTCTTCAAAAACAAAACTGATGAAAGGGGTATTGTTGTCAAGAATAAAGCCAGGTTAGTGGTTCAAGGCTTTAGAAAAGAAGAAGGCATAGACTATGATGAAACCTTTGCTCTTGTGGCAAGGCTTGAATCCATCAGATTGTTCTTAGCTTTTGCTGTCAACCACAACATCAAGGTGTATCAAATGGATATAAAATGTGCGTTCTTATAAAGGAAAATTCAAGAGGAGGTGTATGTTTGTCAACCTCCTGGCTTTGAAGATGCCATTTATCCAGATCATGTCTACAAGCTCAATAAAGCTTTATATGGCTTGAAACAAGCACCAAGTGCCTGGTATGAAACTCTCTCCACTTTTCTCATTTCAATTGGATTTATAAGATGTAAAATAGACAAAACATTATTTTTGAAATGGAAAGGTAGGGATCTGATGATTGTCCAAATTTATGTTGATGACATCATCTTTGGATCCACATGTACCTCCATGTGTGAAGAGTTTATGAAACTCATGACAGCAGAATTTGAGATGATGCCATGGGTGAACTCCAATGCTTCTTAGTCTCCAAGTTAAACAGTTGCCAAATGGAACTTTCATTCATCAAAGCAAATATGTAAAAGAACTTTTAAAAAAATTTGAGATGAATGGTTGTAAACCATGTAGTACACCTATGGAAACCACAAAGCTTATCACTGCTGGTGAAAAGGGTGACTTGGTTGATCAAACTCTATATAGAAGCATGATTGAGTCTTTATTGTACCAAACTGCATCAAGGCCAGATATCATGTTTGCAACATGTCTCTGTGCCAGATCCCAGTCAACACCTAGGAAGTCTAATCTCATTGCTGTGAAAAGAATATTTGGATACATAAAAGGTGCTCCCATACTTGGTATCTGGTATCCTGCTAATGGGAATATCAAGCTTTCAGGTTTCTTAGATAGTGACTTTGCTGGATGCAACACCACAAGGAAGTCTACATCAGGAGGGTGTCAATTCCTAGGCAATTGCTTAGTGTCTTGGCAAAAAGCAAAAAGCAAGCAGTTGTTTTCACATCCACTACTGAAGCTGAATATGTTGCTGCTGCAAGCTGTACAGCCCAACTGTTGTGGCTTCAAAACCAGTTACTGGATTTTGGTATAACTGCTCTAAAGACATCTCTCATGTTGGATAGTCAAGCAGCTAAAATATCATCAAAAATCTAGTATCCCATTCAACCACCAAGCACATTGACATCAGACATCACTTGCTATGAAAAAGGTTTGATTTCTCAGCAGCATGTTCCAACTAAAGATCAACTCGCAGATGTGCTAACAAATGCATTAGACACATCTACCTTTGAAAGTTTGATCTCAAGAATTGGCATGCTTAACTTAGATTAGAAGGTAAAAACTTCCTTTCCTTGAATAAAAAACATTAAAATGTTTTCAGAAAATCAAAAATTCATCCTTAAAAAAAGCTTAAAATGAAATTTTTCATAAATCCTTAAAAGTCTGTCCATATCCACTGATTGTTTTAAACCTCTGATTGGTTGAAAATTCACCTACTGCTGAAAGTCAACCTCTATTTTCATTTCCTTTGTTGGCCACTGTTGACCAAACAATTGTTAGTCTCAACTTCTAATGTCTATCCACTGATAGACTAACATCACCCATTGTTCATACATTGTTCCCAACCACTGTTATTGCCTAACAGTGGTTCTCAAACAACTTTCTTCCATTTATCAAACAGAGGTTGCCACGTGGACAGATGTTCGTCTTCAGATCTTTAAAACCGCTGCCATGTCAGCATTCACTTTATAAAACCCTGTTCTAACCCCAAACAGAGCTTTTACTCGTCGTATTGAATTCAAAAATTCTCCAAAGCAGTTTCCATCTTCTTCTTCACTTCTTCTTCAACCTCTCGCAATTTCTAAACTCCGATCATGGCTCTGATAATCAAACACCCTCATAACTACCTCCCCACTTTCGAGAAAACTGACAAAAACACCGACTTTCACTCAATAATTGACATCATGTCATCATCCAAATACAAAACACTTCTCACTGCCAATGTACCAATTTACCAAGACACACTCTGCGATTTTTGGGCAAATGCCAACCTTGAAGAACAAAACAATGAGCCATTCGGTATAACGTCCAAAGTCGGAGGTGAATTGGTTGCCATAACCCCCACTACAATATCTACAACATTTGGGATAAACGACTTGGTAGGTAAGACATCTTTCCCGAAAAATGAGTTTCAAACAGAGTTGATTGGGAGGGGATATAATTGAAAAAAGTTACTATGTTTAAACCTAATTTTCCACCACCAATGAAATTCCTGTTCCATACCCTCTTGACATGAAATACCTCTGAAAATTCAGTACTTGGGTTATGCAATTTTAACAAACACTGATTTTAACTACTCCCAAGCACTATTTTCAAGCATGGTTACAAATTTGAAAAATATTAAAAACGGGAAAAATGCAGCTTTTCTTATGTTTCCAAGACTATTAAGCTACTACCTGCAAAAACATGTTTCTCAAAAGGCTTTTGAGCAAGGTACAACTTTTAAAATGAATAGTCTAACATCAGAAACTTTTACTCGCCTTATGGCCAAAGAGTCAAATGTTTCCAAAACAAAAGCAAAGGGGGGAATGAGCAAATTTTAGATGAGTCTAAATCTGCTCCTCAAACTTCTGTTGCTGAGCCCACTACTCTTGGTGATCACAACAATACAACCACTGCTGTGAAACCCCCACCAACAAAACCCAAAAAGACCAAAACAAAATAAAAAAGCCCACCAAACCCACTAAAACGGGCCATCTGGAAGATGAGATCCCAGAGGTTAACCCTGTGACAACACAAATGTCACTAGAAACCAATGTTGCTGCTTCATCACAACATGTGGAAAGATCTCAACCTTTAAAACAAACTCCTCTTGATTCCTCACAAAAGGAACATGTTGTAATCACAGGGACACCACAATATGATGCCATACCTTCATTTGAAAGTATGCTTAAAAGCCCTTCTCCCGGGGCAATTGTCACACCCCCAAAATCCACCATGCGGGGTATCACCGCTTGGAGGCGTGACGTGACCAGGATCGAGCCACCAATCATATTGAACAACGAAATCTTAGTAAGTAAAACCAATCACAATACGATTGATGACCATAAGTCAGTGACCAGTTTTTTTTTAGTTAACAGCGGAAGCATAAAACGGAAGTTCAAAACATAAGTTTATAGTTCATAAGTTTAATGCCCAAAACATAGTTTATAAAATTCAATTATTAAGTACGGGACATAACAGTCCGCATCCCACAACAACCTCCTCCTCGTGCAAGCTCCATAAGCATCTAGCGACCTGTAAGGCATGTAACAACGAGTCAACAACAAAGTTGAGTGAATTCACAGTTGGTTGTTTAGTTATAGCATTCGTTTCTTAAATCATCTGTTCGTATTGAAAACCCTGTATCGTATAATTTCGTATCGCGGTCTTTCTGACATGTTTGCGAAGATTAGTGGGGGTTTCCCTTGTGTTACTAGACCACGCGTATCGACTGCTACGAAAATATAAGAGGTGCCCTAAGTCAATGTCTATCAGCATTGACCCTTTGCCCATAGTCCATTAGTACACGCCCGTCCGACTGGCACGGTGTGAGGTTTGTTAAACCTAATAGCGCTATTAACTAATGACCCGCTCGCCATAGGCCTCGGCGATTAAGTCGATAAATGAGGGACTTAAAGTGATAGAGTTGATGGGCTTATGATCGTGTACGTAGGTTTTACGTACGTGCCCTTCAATCCGAGGACAGTAGTAAAAATATTGGGGCCCAGTTCGTTATCAATATTATATAAAAATTCTTTTACCCGACTGCAATCAGATCTGGTACTTTCTGATTGCAGTTTTACGGAAAAATTCACTAAAAATCAATCGTAAGTCGGATCGACGAAATTCCAGTTGGAGGGTCACGGGGACAACAGTGACTATCTTCAGTAAAAATACCATGAGCCGATTCAGCTCAGGTTTCAAGTGTTTACTTCGACTACGACACACTTTTTCAGCAGGAAAATTTCAGCTTAAGCTGCTGTCTTAAAATAATTCCTTAAAAATAGTAAACGACCTCGAAAAATCACGATTCCAGTGCCATTTGTTCAGATATTCAAAATTACACAATTTAGACTCCAGAAATTCAGTTTTTCGATTAAAAACGAACCAGTTACAGCCTGTTGAAGGGGCTGGAAAATCTCAATCAGCAAGCTGTTTTTATTGTAGAAGTTACTAAAAACGCATCAACAAAGGTCCTAACCATGGTTTATCGATGATTTAATGTTCAAACACCATGCATGCATTTACCAAACTCAAACCAACCAGATTTGAACTTCAAACAAACTTTTTATCTATGGTTTCTATGCAGAATTTCAAGTTCATCTTTTTAGTGTTTTAGCATTAGTGTGCCATGAACATTTAAACAAATCATAACAAGAACAAGATGGAACAAGGGTGTGAAGGGACTCACTACTAGCACAAGGCTAGGGTAAAAATCTTAGGGCAAAGATGATGGAGAAGGTGGTGCTAGAGACTTGAACAAAGCTTCCTTGTGAATCCTTCAACTTGTAACTACTTTGAATGTTCTTCAAGCTTGGAGAGGGACTTGTATGAAGAAGATTAAGGTGTGTAAGTAATGGTGGTGGTGAATTTCGGTTATGGAGAGAGGGGGGGGGGGTGTGAGCCGAAAATAAGAGGGAGGAGGAGAGAGGTTGAGTGTGGGTTTAGAGGAAATGATGAGCATATCTTGGAAACATGCATTCTAGAATCTAGGGTCATAATTTGTAAGATTTTTGGCCAATAGAACCAAGATCACCTTTACACACAATCTAAACAAAATATTTTAAGTGATCATGGCAGATTTTCGGTTGGGGGGGGGGGGGTAAATGTAAATTTTTGGTAACTAATAGGTATTAACTTAGAAGGTTAAGGGTATTTCCAAGTGTAGT
>JARYGA010022358.1:0-25417 GCA_030545235.1 Helianthus tuberosus | reverse complement strand
GTTGCTTGGTGTTTTCTGCCGGAAGCTTGAAACCTTCTTTTGAAACGTTCTTGCATTTGAAAACTCAAACAGAATGGAAAAAGTGTTTATTTTAAATCATAGTTTGTTCAGTCTGCAGAAATTTAATCATGTCTGTGTTTTGAAAATTTACTGTCGGTGAAACAGAATGGTCGACGAATCAGAATGGTCGACGAATCAGACCATCGTCGGCGAATCAAATCTGTTTCGTCAAAACATCGACGGAACACACGAGCCCAAATCAGTTTCGTCATGGGCTAATTTCAGGCCCAAGTTTAAGCCCAACTTCGTTCAGTTTCGTCGAAGCCCAATCCAGTTTTGTCGAAATATCAGATTCGTCGAATTGAGGCGGTGTATATAAGGGACCCAGTTGTTCACTTTTTCAAAACATCAAACTATTCATCTTCTTCAAACACTCTAAACCCCATACCTACGGTCACCCTCTCAATCATTCAAAACATCTGTTTTTCATCAAAATCTTACAAAAATCAAAGGTAGTAAAACGTTCTGGTTCACATTCCAAACATTTTGAACCGTCGGTTTTTCATCCGAAACCCTCAGAGACCCCTTTGAGACCTTGTTTTTCTTTGATAATACATGTGTAAATGTTGAAATTATTGTGTTTTCCTTCTGTATCTGTTTAGATTTAAGTTCTAGTATGTTTGATTTGGATGTGGGTTTATTTAACAAAAACAGGGGTTTTTGTTTTGATAAAGTTCTTAAATGTTTTAAATGGGTTTTTGATCGGAAATCATTTATGGGTTGTCACAAGTTGTTTTGGGTTATAAACATTGAAGTTAAATGGTTTGGTATTATATTTGATCCTTGTTTAAACCACAAAACGGCGAAACAGAAAAACCCTCAAAATCGACGAATCACATTAACCCTAATTCCGGCGAATCAAACAGACGACGAATCAAACAGACGACGAATCAGAGACGACGAATCAGAAATGGAATGAAACAGACTCGACGAATCAAAACGTCGATGAATCAAACTGGTCAATGGTCAAACCTCTGTTTCGTCGCACAACCTTCTGTTTCGTCGTTGATCTTCTGTTTCGTCGTCCATGCCTTAGCTGTTTTCTGTTGTTGCTGTTTGTTCACAGTAAACATGGTTTGATAGGTTATCTGTTATATGGATACATGAAATTGTATCCATACATGTCTAAATGAATGTTATATCAAATGTGACTTATTCTGGACATTTTCATTTACAGATGGCACCTAAAGCACCGCAAGAAAAAGGAAAACGCAAGAAGGCGACAAAGAAAGAAAACAAAACTGAAGAGGAGATTATGTCAGAGAAGCGTCATAATCAAGTTGCTTATCTGGATCCTGAAGACAAGCTCACGGAATTTAAAGATATCACGAAGTGGATCAGGGAGTCACGTATCAATCATGCTGTTACATACTCGACGCCCGTCTACAAATCACTTATCAAAGCTTTTTGGGATTCTGCAAGTGTCGTTCAAATCGATGGAAAGGATATTATAAGAGGTCGTGTGAATGATCTGTATGTCGTTGTTACTCCGGAGATATTGAATGAAGTTCTTCAATTACATGATCAACTGAACGCTCCATATTCAATTCCAATCATGTGTTCACGAGGCTGTTTGCTAAGGATGAAGTGTAAAGGAGACCTTTTCGTCAAACAAATCAACAAAGGTGATCTTCCATTACGCTACAAGTTTTTATTGCATATTCTTATTCAGTGTCTCAGCAATAGACGGTCTGGATATGATATGGCTGGAGATGATCTCGTTGGTTTCATGGTTGCTTTGGTGTTAAACAAACCGTTTAGCATCTCAAAGTATATTTTCAGCAACATGAAAGAGAATATGACAAGGACAGGAAGTAGAACAACCGGAAACAAGTTTTGGATGTATCTGCGGTTTCTACAAATGATTATGAATGTTCAACATCCAGACCTTCCTAAAGCTGAAAATGATCTTCTGAAGATAGAGGCGATGAATTTCAACTCTTTAAGGCTAATTAAGACTCTTGCCGCCAAAAGATACAAAGAAAGCGTTCCTCCAAGGAAGCTTTTTGGCGCACTTGTGAATCCTGATTATGTTGCTCCAGCAAATGATAAATGGCGTCATGATGACAACCAATCTGACGATGAAGGACCTGAGTTAGAAAGGAAAAGGATAGAGAAATTTGGTCCTGACCCAGTTGATTCAGATGAGTCTGGTAGTGATGGTGATGACAGTAGTGGTGAAAGTGATGATGGTGGTGATACTGGTGCTGTTGGTACATCGAGCAAAGGTGCAGCTTCTGGTACATCAGCTAGTAGTTCTTCAGCAAGTGGTGATGATGAATCGGATTCTAGTTCTAGTGATCATATAGATGAGCCTGGATACGAAATGTATATCGATATACGTGGAGTAAGAAGGTATAGAAAGATTAGAACTGAAGATGATCCAGAATATGTTCCAGAGGATCCTGAAGGTGAAAGAAGAACAAAAAGGAGAGCTGAGAAAGCTGTTGAAACTCAAAAGAAGAAAGCAAGAAATATTTGAGTACTTATGCTAGAAAACCTGTGCATCAAGAGTCTTCATCTGTACCTCAGGAGCCTGTACAAGAAGCTCCTGTAGTTACTGCAGCTACAGAAACTCAAGTTGTTACATCAGCTGCTGCTACTCCATCTGTTGCTCCTCAGCCAGTTCCTGAAAGAACTATGGCTTCTGCAATCAGAGCAACCACTTCGCAGATCAGTGCTGAACGTCATAGGACATTTTCTGGATTTTCTCAAGACGAAAAGATCACATACCTATTCTCTACACTTGAAGCAGCTGCTGATCGTGTTCAGAGACAATCTCATTTCATTAATCTCACGAAGCATGACCAACTTAAACAATCGGTGGAAATTAACAATTTGAAGTCAACTGTTGGTCAACAGCAAACGGTAATAGAGCGGCAACAAGCTGAAATTGATTTGCTTAAAGCTGATAATGCTCGCTTGAAGGCTGTTGATGAAGAGAAAGAGAGAAGGCTTGCTGTTTTGTGGGATTATCATTGTAAACAACAAGAAGTACTGAAGAAAAAGGATGATGATACGGAAGACCAAGGGAATCCTGACACTTCTGGTACATTACAGAAGCAGTCAACCGCACCGTCTTCTGAAGTTGTTACAGTTCAACCTACAGTGGTCGAATCATCTCAAGGAACTTCTACTGGAAAAGTTCAACAGATAGAAGGT
Source organism: Helianthus tuberosus (assembly GCA_030545235.1). Classification (NCBI taxonomy): domain Eukaryota; kingdom Viridiplantae; phylum Streptophyta; class Magnoliopsida; order Asterales; family Asteraceae; genus Helianthus; species Helianthus tuberosus. Next base: position 22,195 of record JARYGA010022358.1, on the reverse strand, counting down.
ACTTCTTCTATCGTAAGCAGTGCTGATATTGCTTTACAGGCAATTCATCCATTTACGGGAGAGTTGTGTCACACCCCCAAAATCCACACGCGGAGTATCACCGCTTGGAGGCGTGACTGACCAGGATCAAGCCACCAATCATATTGAACATGTAATTAATATATAAAAGTAAATGCCATTCAACCACCAATATGAAAGGTGTTCAAAATAGACGTAGGTTATCACTGTTTAGCGGAAGCGTATGAATAAACCCAACAAAATAAAGTATGGAATGTCATAAAGTGTTTAACAAAACAATCACGATCCAAGCCCACAACGACCAGCTCCTCCCTGTGCAAGCTCCATATATCTAACGACCTGCAAGGCATGTAACAGAGGATCAACAACTAGTTGAGCGAGTTCACAGAAAGTAAATGCGTAATAGTAAGTTTGTATGTAACATGTGGCTCTACTGGGCCGATAGTACGTTCTATTGGTGGGGGCTTCCCATGATGTATATCCACTAGACTATTCGTAACCATAAGTGTTCTTCACAACCGAGAACAGTAGTACGTACAAGTTTTACGTAGGTTTCACGTAAGTATCCTTCACAACCGAGGATAGGGGTACGCGGGGGTTTACGTAGGTTTTACGTAAGTGCCTGACACAACCGAGGCAGTAGTAAGTATAGGTTCACGTAGGTTTTACGTGAGTATCCTTCACAACCGAGGATAGCGAGTACCATAAGTATACGTAGGTTTTACGTATGTGTCCTGCACAACCGAGGACAATGGTATGGTAGTCTAGTATCAGTGTATGTACGAATCTATTCAACCTTATTCCTTCAATCCCATTCCCCAAACCCTGGGAATCCCATGCCTTAGTAAGGGTGTGAACTCACCTTGGTTTGCTCGGTATGCTAAGTAAGTGCTCAATAAATCAATCACGTCCTACGGTATGCATGCATAGGATAATCAGTTCATATTCACAAAGTTGTTCACGTATAACTATAATCACATAAGTACTAAACATGTATTCCATAACATACAAGTCAAGCATATCACTTAACAGCAGTTAATCAATCCAGTTAACATTTGGCATAGTTAAATCAAGTTACAGTGCAAAGTATTCAAATTGGCGAAACACGGTTTTGGCGAAACACATGTTGGCGAAACACCTTCTGTTTCGCCAACAACCCTTGGCGAAACACAATCCATTTCGTCAATTTGTGATTCGTCACAAGCATCAGTTACGTCATAAATTCAGTTACGTAAAAACCCTAATTCGCCGACATCAACAGCAACCAATCAAGACCATTCTCCTAGGATCATCATCATCATTAATTAAATCCACAATGGCAGACAATCTCCTAGCACCTCAGGATGCTATTGGACCATTTTATATAACATTAATGTAGTGGACAATTTCTTTACTATTATCCCATTACCATCACATTCAATATATCGAATATAGTAGACTAAAAGATGATCTGACAACCTTGAACCCCACAAAATACCTTAATTAATTCTCATCACATGTAAAACTTTGACTATTCTGACTACTACCGACTCTTGTTAAATTCGAGATCGATTACAATCATTATTATACACAAAATAATCACTATTATGCATCAAATAATAGCACCATCATGTCTTATGATCACAAGCTTCAGGACCTTAACATCCCGGTCCGTGATTTCAACAGGTTCCTCGACGAAGTGCAACCGCTCGTCGATAGTGAGTTCCTTTAAGGGAACTATGTGGGTCTCATCTGACGTACACTTCTTCAGATTCGACACGTGAAAGACGTTGTGAACTGCACTGAGTTCAGGTGGTAAGTTCAGTCTGTAGGCCACTTTGCCTATTTTCTCTGTGACTTCGAAAGGTCCGACATAACGCGGATTGAGCTTGCCTCGTTTTCCAAAACGAACCACACCCTTCCAGGGTGAAACTTTAAGTAGCGCTCGATCCCCAACCTAGAATTCGAGTAGTTTCCTGTCTTTATCAGCGTATGCTTTCTGACGGTCACGAGCTGCCGCCATGCGTTGTCGTATTTGAGCAATCTTTTCAGTAGTATCAACTACCATTTCTGGACCTGTGATTTGACTATCTCCCACCTCTGCCCAACAGAGAGGTGACCGGCATTTACGCCCGTACAATGCCTCGAATGGTGCAGCTTTAATGCTTGTGTGGTAGCTGTTGTTATACGAAAATTCCACAAGTGTCAGATGTTTTTCCCAACCATTGCCAAAGTCGATTACGCACGCCCGAAGCATGTCTTCTAGAGTTTGAATGGTGCGCTCCGACTGCCCATCCGTCTGAGGATGATAAGCTGTGCTCATGTCTAAATGAGAGCCAAACGATTTGTGCATTGCTTGCCATAGTTCTGAAGTAAATCGTGCGTCACGATCAGAGATAATGGAGGTTGGCACCCCGTGCCTTGAGACCACTTCTTTCAAGTAGATGTCTGCTAAGGTAGAAAACTTGTCTGTTTCTTTGATGGCCAAGAAGTGAGCAGACTTTGTAAGCCGATCCACGATCACCCAAATAGTATCATTTCCGCGCTGAGATCTAGGTAAGCCTATAACAAAATCCATGGAAATTTGATCCCATTTCCATTGTGGTATCTCAGGTTGTTGGAGTGGACCTGAAGGTTTCTGATATTCCGCCTTGACTCTCGCACAAGTGAAGCATTTGCTAACGTATGTTGCTATGTGGGCCTTCATGCTAGGCCACCAGTATGTAGTTTTGATATCGTGGTACATTTTATCCGCACCAGGATGTACCGAGTAGCGAGACTTATGAGCTTCATCCATTACTAGCTCACGTAAGTTGCCATAAAGTGGAACCCAAATGCGTCCTGTGACGTAGTAAGCACCATCTTCCTTTTGTTCTAAACGTTGTCTTGAGCCACGTAGGGCTTCAGCCCTGACATTTTCTGGTTTCAATGCTTCCACCTGAGTATCTCGTATCTGAGAAGGGAGACTAGACTGTATAGTGAGTTGTAAAGCTCGCACGCGCTTAGGCGCGGTGTCCTTTCGACTGAGGGCGTCAGCCACAACATTGGCTTTGCCTGGGTGGTACCTGATTGAGCATTCATAGTCATTCAACAGTTCGACCCATCGTCGCTGTCGCATATTCAGTTCCTTCTGTTTGAATATATGCTCGAGGCTTCTGTGGTCAGTGTAGATAGCACATTTGGTACCATACAAATAGTGTCGCCATATCTTAAGTGCAAAAACAACCACTCCCAGCTCTAAATCATGCGTAGTGTAATTCCGTTCGTGAATCTTAAGTTGGCGCGAAGCATAAGCAATAACTTTATCCCTTTGCATCAATACACATCCAAGACCTTGGATAGATGCATCGCAGTAGACTACAAAATCATCCGTGCCTTCCGGCAATGAGAGGATAGGTGCACTACAAAGCCTATCCTTTAAGTGCTGAAACGCTGTTTCCTGTGCATTACCCCAACGATAAACAACACCCTTCTGCGTCAGTAGTGTAAGTGGCTGAGCAGTCTTTGAGAAGTCTTTGATAAATCTTCTGTAATAACCCGCCAAACCCAAGAATTGGCGTATTTCTGTTGGTGTGCGAGGTGCAGGCCAGTTCTTGATCGAATCCACCTTGGATGGATCGACATGAATCCCATCCTTGTTTACCACATGGCCTAAGAAGTGGACTTCACGAAGCCAGAAGTCGCATTTTGAAAACTTAGCGTATAGTTGTTCCGTTCGAAGGAGTTCCAAAATGAGTCGTAAGTGCTGCTCGTGTTCCTCCCGACTCTTCGAATAGATCAGTATGTCATCGATGAAAACAATGACGAACTTATCAAGATAAGGTTTGCACACCCTGTTCATAAGATCCATGAAAACCGCGGGCGCGTTCGTCAACCCGAAAGGCATGACCAGAAACTCGTAGTGGCCGTAGCGTGTTCTGAACGCTGTTTTGGAGACGTCCTCATCTCGGACTCTCAGTTGATGATACCCAGACCTTAGATCAATCTTCGAGTAATAGCTCGACCCTTGCAACTGGTCGAATAAATCGTCGATGCGTGGAAGAGGATAGCGATTCTTCACAGTCACCTTGTTCAATTCACGGTAATCAATGCACATTCTGAAAGTACCGTCTTTCTTCTTCACGAATAGCACTGGAGCTCCCCAAGGCGAAGAGCTAGGACGAATGAAACCCTTTTCCAAGAGTTCTTGCAGTTGCTTAGACAGTTCTTCCAGTTCGGTTGGAGCTAAGCGATAAGGTGCTCGAGCTATGGGTGTTGCTCCTGGAGCGAGCTCGATCTGAAATTCGACCTGGCGATGAGGCGGTAACCCAGGTAACTCTTCGGGAAACACTTGAGGAAAATCGCGTACCACAGGAATATCCTCAATCTTTTTCTCTTTCTTCGATGTATATGTAACGAGTGCTAAAACAGCTGTGTGGCCCTTTCGTAAACACTTCTGAGCCTTCAGGAAGGATATGATACCACTCACAACACCACTCTTGTCGCCTTGCACTTCGAGAGGTTCTTTACCAGAACGTGGGATACGAATGATCTTCTCCTTGCATAGGATCTCTGCTTGTTGTTGGGATAACCAATCCATACTGATGACGATGTCGAAACTACTCAGAGTTATAGGGATGAGATCGATGGAGAAAGTCTGACCAGCGAGGATAAGATTACAACCCTGAACTATGTGCGTGGCCTCTAGACTTTTACCGTTGGCTAACTCTACAATATGTTTGGTGTTCAAAAGTGTTGGTGCACGTTTAAGCATTTGGCTAACCTTCAAGGACATATAACTGGTATCCGCACCCGAATCAAATAGTACAGTAACATAAAAGTCGTCGAGAAGAAACTTACCCATAACCACGTTAGGATCGTTCCTTGCATCACCCTGACCGATCACAAATGCACGACCCCTAGCACCATTGTTGTTGTTGTTGTCGTTCCCATTGACATGGTTGTTGTTGTTTCCGTTGCCTTGGTTGTTGTTGTTGTTCTGGTTTCGGTTTAGCTGAGGACAATGTCTTTTGAAGTGGCCTTCAGCGCCACACTGAAAACATCCCTTGTTGCCCTGTTGCTGATTCTGCTGTGCTTGCTGCTGCGGCTGATTCTGATTTACTGGTCGTGGGCTCCTACAATCCTTTGCCTCATGGCCCATCTTGAAACACCTTTGATAACGACCTCTGTTACACTGGCCACTGTGGTGCCTGTTGCAGTTGTTGCACTTTGGGAGGTTCCCTCGATAACCACCCTGCTTGTGACTGCCCGAAGATTGCTGACTAGGGCTCTGCTAGTTGTCAGTCTTTCGCTGCTGAATTTGGGACTGAACTGAAGCTGAACCTTTGCTAGAATCCCCCTCCCATTTCCGCTTGTTGTCACTGGGAGTAGCAGGAGTAGCCGAAGTAGTAGCGTTGATGCGTTTGGGCAACCTGTTCTGCTCCACCGCTTGATCAGTGAGACGGTGAGCCAACTGAACAACCTGCTGGTAGGTGGCAAAATTTGCTGAAGTCACATGACTTTGGATCTCCGGCACTAGACCCTTAAGATAAAGTTCGATACGCTTGTCCACCAGAGTAGGACACAGTAATGCAAGCTCATTCGATCTCTTGGTGTACACCTCAATCTCCGACCCCGTCATCTTGAGGTTGAAAAACTCGACCTCCAGCTTATGAATGTCGTCACGACTGCAGTATTCTTGCTTGATCATTTCCTTGAAATTGTTCCATGGGGTGGCGTTAGCAGCAACCAACCCTAGTATTTGGACCTGAGCCTTCCACCATGTGAGGGCTAAACCCTCGAGAGTGCCAGTAGCATATTTCACCCTGCGTGCCTCAGGGCATTCACACATTTCGAATACAGACTCTAGCTTCTCGAACCAGTGGAGAAGACCTACGGCTCCTTCAGTGCCGCTGAAAGTAGTTGGACGACAGTCCATGAAAGTCTTGAAAGTGCAAACAGGTGGTTGACCTGTTGTGTAAGAATCAAAGTAAGGTTAAACACAAGATTTGGCTTAAGATTGTAGGATCTAAGGATCCTAGCGTGAGTTGTAACTGCAGGGTATACCTCCTGCTTGAGCGGCTGCAACTGCCGTAGTAACTCGTTCGTTAATGAGAGCCGTCAACTAGTCCTGGGTTATGTTGATACGTCCAGACATGATCTTCATAGTAAAGATAACGTAAGTGAGAGAGGTTCGCGAATAGTGCGATGACAGAAGAGAGTAAGCACAGAAGTGTTCTCATGCAATAACAAATAGTGAGCAATGTAATCTAAGCATACCACGAGCAAAGTTCTATGTAATTCTAGTATGTAGGCAATAAACATAAACCTTATCACCTAGGATGTTGAGTCTTGCACGTGGAGCGAAGCGTCGTTGTGGATCATTGAGCACTGTACTGGTTATAGTCTGGTTTTAATAAAAACATTTTACCCATAATAAAACCAAGTTCTCTATAACCAATGGCTCTGATACCAATCTGTCACACCCCCAAAATCCACACGCGGAGTATGACCGCTTGGAGGCGTGACTGACCAGGATCAAGCCAACAATCATATTGAACATGTAATTAATATATAAAAGTAAATGCCATTCAACCACCAATATGAAAGGTGTTCAAAATAGACGTAGGTTATCACTGTTTAGCGGAAGCGTATGAATAAACCCAACAAAATAAAGTACGAAATGTCATAAAGTGTTTAACAAAACAATCACGATCCAAGCCCACAACGACCAGCTCCTCCCTGTGCAAGCTCCATATATCTAACGACCTGCAAGGCATGTAACAGAGGATCAACAACTAGTTGAGCGAGTTCACAGAAAGTAAATGCGTAATAGTAAGTTTGTATGTAACATGTGGCTCTACTGGGCCGATAGTACGTTCTATTGGTGGGGGCTTCCCATGATGTATATCCACTAGACTATTCGTAACCATAAGTGTTCTTCACAACCGAGAACAGTAGTACGTACAAGTTTTACGTAGGTTTTACGTAAGTATCCTTCACAACCGAGGATAGGGGTACGCGGGGGTTTACGTAGGTTTTACGTAAGTGCCTGACACAACCGAGGCAGTAGTAAGTATAGGTTCACGTAGGTTTTACGTGAGTATCCTTCACAACCGAGGATAGCGAGTAGCATAAGTATACGTAGGTTTTACGTATGTGTCCTGCACAACCGAGGACAATGGTATGGTAGTCTAGTATCAGTGTATGTACGAATCTATTCAACCTTATTCCTTCAATCCCATTCCCCAAACCCTGGGAATCCCATGCCTTAGTAAGGGTGTGAACTCACCTTGGTTTGCTCGGTATGCTAAGTAAGTGCTCAATAAATCAATCACGTCCTACGGTATGCATGTATATGATAATCAGTTCATATTCACAAAGTTGTTCACGTATAACTATAATCACATAAGTACTAAACATGTATTCTATAACATACAAGTCAAGCATATCACTTAACAGCAGTTAATCAATCCAGTTAACATTTGGCATAGTTAAATCAAGTTACAGTGCAAAGTATTCAAATTGGCGAAACACGGTTTTGGCGAAACACATGTTGGCGAAACACCTTCTGTTTCGCCAACAACCCTTGGCGAAACACAATCCATTTCGTCAATTTGTGATTCGTCACAAGCATCAGTTACGTCATAAATTCAGTTACGTAAAAACCCTAATTCGCCGACATCAACAGCAACCAATCAAGACCATTCTCCTAGGATCATCATCATCATTAATTAAATCCACAATGGCAGACAATCTCCTAGCACCTCAGGATGCTATTGGACCATTTTATATAACATTAATGTAGTGGACAATTTCTTTACTATTATCCCATTACCATCACATTCAATATATCGAATATAGTAGACTAAAAGATGATCTGACAACCTTGAACCCCACAAAATACCTTAATTAATTCTCATCACATGTAAAACTTTGACTATTCTGACTACTACCGACTCTTGTTAAATTCGAGATCGATTACAATCATTATTATACACAAAATAATCACTATTATGCATCAAATAATAGCACCATCATGTCTTATGATCACAAGCTTCATAAACATACAATAACATCTAGATCAACCGAGTATGCAGTTCACTAACCAGGAATCAAACAAAGAAAGTTTGGTTACGATCGAGAGAGGCTGTCGTCACACTAAGAGAGCTCTAGGGTTTCAACTTTTGCCAAAGATATGAAAACAGAAGTCGGTTCACGTTAATATTTGCGATTTAACGTTCTGGGCCCGAACTGGGCTTCGCGAATTACTGGGCCGGCGAAACACTTACTGTTTCGTCGAGAATGGGTTGACGAATCAGGCTTCTGTTTCGTCGAGTTATATTTGGCGAAACACATCTCGTGTTTCGTCGAATCTATACATGGTTTAATATTTCTAAATTTCTCTCAACGAGTTCCGCATTACAATACCAAACACATAAGCATGCAATACAATATGTTTATCATAACACAAGGTGTACATTACAAGTCAAACAAGTCAAACAACATAAACAGTCAAAGTCAACGTGCATTTAATGCGAAAGTGAAAGTCGGAAACTCGAGTTGTCACATTATCCCCAACTTGAAAGAAATTTTGTCCCGAAATTTAGCATGCGGTTACTGAGGAAAGCTAATGGTGTGACGTTGTTTACCTGTATTGTATCGCGGCTCCCCGAGCAGGTTTGCGAAAATTACTGGTTTTCTTGGGGTGTCTAACGGGTGGTCCGTAGGACAACCCTTAAGTGCCTTAAAAAGATTAAAATCCCATGCTTTACACGTTTAATTGTTTGAACTTGGTAACTACTAGTTGTTTGGACGTGCAGGTGCAAATGGAGCATAAAAGGGAAAGAATTTGGAGCATCAATAAAAAATAACATTTTGGAATTGAAGAATTAAGAGGATAGCATGATAGAGGATGAAATTACGAGAACGTAGGCGAAAACGGTGAAGAAAACGGAGTTGAAACGAAAAAGTTATGCTGAAAACAAGTTTTCAGCATTTCTTGCCGTAAGACAGGAGCTCCTGGCCGTAAGACTTGATTGACAGTCGTAACCTACGGCTGGGAGCCGTAGGTTACGGCTCCGACTGATCTCAAAATGTAACCTGCTCATTTATTAGCCATTTGAAGAGGATTTATGGAGTCTTATCATTTCCAATCGGTTACCACTTGCTTGGGGACGAAAATTGGAGTATCTTGGAGACTTTGGCAAAGAAAAACATTATCCTAATCATTAGTTTGGTGTGCTTTGATCCATATGAACATTGAAACTCTTGTTAAGATGTTGTTTGAAGCTATGAGTGGCTAAACACTTTATGATCGTCCTAGATTGAAGGTTTGCTTGAGACATTTTGTATTTGATTTCCTAATTTCTAGAATAGCAATCCTTATCTTTATGGTTGGTTTGTTATGGTGTGTGATTATTTGTTAGTAACTTGTTAATTCTTATGTTAATCTAGTTTGAAACCATACGTTCTTGGTGCCGTTGGCAATCGAGATATCATGGGTAGAATTAGGATTGGGTAAGGGTTGATTGATCATCGGGTAACAACCTCACGTTCTAGGAATCTGAGTACTTAGTTCCCTTTCATCACTGCAAGTAATCACGCATGAGCTATGTCTATGTAGTTCTTTCTAGTGGAATGATAATATGAATGTCGAAACAAACCGGAAATCTAGGATGGTCATTTGTCTCTAATTTGCTTACAACCAAACTTTTCTCTTGCAATTTACTTAGTTTAATTTAGTCTAAAACCAATTCACTCACATAAACTCTTGAATTTTTTTTTCTTGCAATTAGTTTAATTTTAGGTAACTTAGATAAATCTTCAAATAACACACATTCCACAAACTCCCTGTGTTCGATACCCACTTACCGCTAGCTAATTAGTTGTAATTGGATTAAATTTGATTGTGACCACGACATCACGTCAGTGTCACAAGTTGCTTGAAGAAGGAGAGTTAATAGAAGATCTTTCTCAGGAGCAATTGAGTGTTTTACAGTCTATGAGAGAAATTGATGATGATGAGATAGACAAAATGTCGACTGAGACTGATACAACTAATGTTGAAGATATTGATGAGATTGTGTTTGAAGGTGTAGCATCAAAATCAACGTATGTTCGAACAGATGGTACTGAATTTTCTTCGTTTGATGAAGATTGGATGAAGGAGAATATTGATGACATAGACGAGCACTTAAAGAATCGTAATTCGTCTGAAAAAGACACAGATGCATTCTCTGAATGGAGAAAACAGTTTTTATCTAAAGTCTCCAAGCCTGTGCCTGAAAAAGCTCAAGTCGACTACTTGCAATTTGAAAAGGCAAAGCCAAGTGGAAGGAATCTATGCTGGATGTTTGTTCAAGATATACACTGCATTGCTATCAAACGTGAATACGGAATTCTGTATTTCAATTCACTGCTGAACATTCTTTCCTTGCCATTTTATGATGTTGCTGCGTTGACAAGGCTTGAGCTTATCAATCGGTCAAAATACGATGGCGCTACTTTATTTGAGCGACTGGTTAAAGTAAACAAGAAGACAGGTTGGAAGGATGAATCATACAAGCCACAATTTCCTGTCTATCAACCGATCAAGTTTACTCTTGATCCGGACACCAACACTTGCAGATACAAACTTGTGTACCAGTCTCCGAGGGTTGTAAATAAAATCCCATTGATGCCTATGCAGCAGGATTTTCTTGAAGACATGGCATTATGGTGCTACGACTCGGATACTCATGAAGCTGTAATTGTGTTTAGAGATAATCGTGCAAATTACCGGATGTTGGATCCGATGTGGATCGTCAACATGTCCGAGGCTGATATTAGCAGATTATATCGTCATGATATTTTCTATGAAGATCAGGATGCACGTCAAGCTTTAAAGTTTCAGCGCGTAGCGTGTTTTTGCTATTACCGGGGCATACATTCGGGCAGTTCGTGGTCCGAACAACACTGAGATGGAAGAATAGAAGACCGAAGACGAGTAACAGACAAGGGGGAGTTTGTTGATGCATTTTTAGTGTCTGTAACTAGTCTTGTTTAATGATGTATTTTGTATGGTCTTTTATTAATTATCGAGTCTGTATGTTATGTTGACCAAGTCAGATATCCTCCTATCTGCTTGTGTACGACTTGTTTGTCTCTTTTGGTATGTAAAGTATTATGAACAATGCATGTTGCATTAAAGGGTAGTATGGTCATTACTATGTTTATATGTTCTATCTGTTTGCTGTCTGTATACAGGAAACAGAACAGCTGATGCAGCCCTCGACGAAACAGGTCTGTTTCGTCGGAACACATCATGACGAAACAGACCAATGTCCATTAGTTCTGTTTCGTTGAAGGTCATGACGAATCACACTTTGATTCGTCGTGTAATGGGCTGTTTCAAGCCCAATGACTGGCCCATATCCTGTTTCGTCGCACACTTTGTGTTTCGCCGTAAACTTGGGCCCAGGGACTATATAAACAACATCTTGTTTCATTGTGAACTAGAGATGAGATAATAACCAGTAACAAAACTCTGTCGAAATTCTGTCTGAACTGTGTTTGTATCAGTTTGTAATCGGTTCTCATCCCGTTAATCAATCGAGTGTGTTTCATTGATTAATCCTTTGTAGTTATTGTTTTATATGTTTGATTTGGCATAGTTACGTGGATTCCGCACACGTGACCGTGTTTGCTATAAACAAGTGATTCGGTTCGTTATCGATCCTCAGATTTCGGGACCTACAGATTACACATAACATCTCAAAGACGAAATGTAATCCAGACAAGATAATAAAACAAGTGGTTCGCAGAAAAGGATCTTGAAATCTCGAGTTGTCACAAAACAAAAGTTTGAATTCATATTGAATCAGATTTCGTATTTATTAATTACTGTAGTTCAATGTGATTAGTGGCTAGATCCTGGTGTGTCACACGCCTCGCGGTGGGTTCCACTTGTGGTATATTTGGGGGTGTGACACTTTCAAACATATCGATCCCATCCTTTTTGTCATCTACAACCATTATCTTTATTCGTTTTCTTTTCTCTTGGATCGACCCATTAGCCCCTATACTTTCTAGGTTCAACCGAACTAACCCATTAGCACTTTCATGTAGTTGAGGTCAGATAATATAGTTAAATTTTGAGCTTCTTCAAGCATAATTAAGGGTTTATTATCTAGTCATTTGACCCAGAAAGATCTAATCTTAATAGACGTGTCAACGGAAAAGGTCTTGGTCTTGATATATACATATAATGCTTATGTTGACGGAATTGATAAAAAGAAATTATCCATCGATCCAATGGGGATGTTGCAGATGACAAGGTACTTAGAACCTCTTAATGACGACAACGGCTAACACATGTTATTACCTGAATTGTGAGGAAATAAAGTTTTAACAATTCAAACATATGTCGTGTCTCAAAACAAAGCAATCTCATTTTAGTTACAACATTTTATTTGGCAAAACATATATGGCAATCTCATTTTAGTTACAACATTTTATTTCGCAGCAAATCCCACTTTAGTTGATTGATAATTATGTCTTGACATTTAAATGGATGTTAATCATATGTATACGAGTTTTATTTGTTTTGTTGTGATTGTTTTTGCATTGATTTGACCTATGCTTTATAGTAACTCACCTAATCATGTCCCATACACCCTAGGTAATCACTCTTATGTATCTAAGCTTTTGTAGCAAAACATGGCAATTAAACTAACCCTTTTTGTCTGCCAGGGGCGTCGGTCCAACGTGTTTGGAGGCCCTAAGGGGGGAGAGGGCACTTAACCATTTTACCCTGCCTTCCACCAATCTTCTTGCGTCATCTCACTTAGACCATCCTACCCTCTCCTACCCTATTTCGGTGATGTCACTTAGCCCGGATTACTCTCTTTCTTTTTTTTCTTTTACAAATATAAATAATTAAACACATAAAGAATTATTCCTAGAAATAAAAAATACATTCCTTAATCACAATATATAAAGGGTATATAAAAATTACACAAACATAAAAATGAATTTCTTATTTTATAAAAATAGAATACATATATAATATATAAAGAGTATTTAAAAAATAAAAAACATAAATTAATTATAATCACTAAAACAAACTAACATCCCAAAAATAAAAATATAAATAATGAAAACCAATTAGTTGAACTCAGCAAACAAAAGCACACATGATCAAATTTAGTAACAAATCAAAACTACTTTACTTCAAACACAAAACTATAGTAAAAGTCAACCGAAAAGTCAAACACGTGAATTAGTTCATCAAAACCTAGGCGGCTAAGAAAAGTTAGCCTCTAAACATGATTACAGTAGCAAAACAAACTTTAAAAGTGCAAAACATTCTGTTCATAACAAGTTTGAATCTAAAGAAAACCGAAAGAGGACCTACGGGTTGCAAATCTTCAAAGGTTTAAGCTTTATCTTCAATCTCCAATAGTAGCACCTCCAACTGAATGCTCCCAAATCCGTCTAGGGTTCGTAACTAAGTGAAGGAATACGACCTAAGGGCTTGAATCATTTTTAAATAGAAAAAAATCACAAAAGTTGTCGAACACTCCACATGGGAAGGAGTTCTTTATCATTCTCGCGACAAGCGACGCGGACGAATATATCCAAATAGTTAGTGAATGTTTTCTTTGTTCTAGTCAAACTAAACCATGTCTAGCGTGTCACGAGGCATAGAAGCCTCCCTCTCGCGACACGCCTATAACCCATATCTTCATAATTTTTAGTTTACCCCCTTAGACTTCTCTCCTCGCTCTCGATTGCTCGTTTCTTGTCTATTTAAGTTTGCTTTCGATGATTTATCACATCAGGACCAACAAATACATAAACTAATCATATAGAAGCTAAAATTTAATAAAACGACTCTAAAACTATCGAAAAATATACAATATACATATAATAAATACATGTGTTTCAGAACACACCAAATAGATACGATTTCGAAATTCAGAATATTCAGAATGATAAATTTCTTGAATATCATATAAAATATATAGAGATTAACAGAAAAATTAGCCGTTAAAGTTAACATTGTAAGATTAAATATTTATTTATTTATATTTAATCTAGTAGCCATCATTATCATTTATATAATATAGATCAAAATATATAAAACCTATAATATAATTAGTTGGTAATTGTTGATGGGCCATATTACCCTAATTAACTAATTGGGTTTCCCCTTGGGTGTATATAAGGAGATTACTAGAGAGGGATTAGGGTTAGACATTCATAACATCACACTCAAAATCGCCCCTCCTCTCTCTCCATTACTACGAGTTCTTCAACCCTAAAGAACTCGGTACTACCATCAAGAAGATACATCCTAAAGGGGAACTAGATCAAGCTGACATCTATGTCGAACTCCGTGGCTGTGTCTCTGCTGGCCTGTTTGCTGTATCAGGAATTATTTACATGTTTTCCCTCATGTTTAAACAGAACTGATCAACATGTGGTATCAGAGCATATGTTGATAAATCAGTTCTGTTTTCGTATCCATTATTCTGGGATTGAAATCTGGAAAACATAATTTTTTGAAAGCCTAATAAACCCTCACAGCCTGTTTCGAATCATAAGTTAATTTTTCAGATCTTATGTTTTTTATTGGTTGATCATTAACTCGAAACCAATATAGTTAAATTTTATGTCCGAAATCTGTTATAGAAGCCTTAATTTTCAGGTTTCGGGTTCCAGAATTATGTTTTAATTTTTTAGGGTTCATCTTTTGTTCTAAGAAAACTTGAAAATTCCTTAAGTTTTGGAATATAATTTGGATTAGTGGATGTTTTTTACTGATATTGATCTGAATTTTATCTATTAAAATCTTCGAAAACTGTTAATAGATAATCAGTTATAATTTTTGAAATCTTTTGATAAGTTTAGATCAACAATAAAGCAGGAAACACTATCCCACAATCCCTAAAATTTTGAGTTTTCAGTTATTATCACAATAAACAGCTGTTAACAGTGGACTCGAGACCATCAGATTACGACTCGAGACCATCAGTCTCGACTCGAGATCACAAGGTCTCGACTCGAAATCATAAAGGTCCTCAAATATTTACAACTCGAGACAAAGGTCTCGACTCGAGACCATAAGGTCACAACTCTAGACCATAAGGTCACAACTCGAGACCATAAGGTCACAACTCTAGACCATAAGGTTGCGACTCGAGACCATAAGGCTACAACTCGAGACCAAGGTTGCGACTCGAGACCTCATAACTGACTTGAGATCTCATAATTCAGTCGAGACCTAACTCGAGACCTCACTCGAAACCTCATTACCTTAGGCTGTTTGATGTGAACTAAAATTTAGCTCGGGGCTCCGCCCCGAACCCCGTTCGGGGGCACGCTGTCCCCATGCACCTCCCAGCGAACTCAATTTAATATTGGTTTTGTAAATACTTAGTTAATTAATATGGATCAAATAATGTTTTACAAAACCAAAATGGCTTAACTTGAATGAGCTTTTGATGTATCACTTCTGGCCAAAGCTGATTTGATGCATTTATTTATTGTTCAAGTATTATAGAAGCTATGTTAATTATGCATTACAAACGTGAATGTCTTACTTCTGGCCAAAGCTGATTTAATTCATTTATGTCTAGCATACTTAACAAGTGCATAACTAAAGTGATTGCCTCATTTCTGGCCAAAGCTGATTTGTCACGATTACTTTGCACACATGCTTAAATGATTACACTTCTGGCCAAAGCTGATTTGTCTTCGTTTAAGTAGAACTTTAAATAAGTCTATTATTTTGATGTTAATAATAGACATATCACAACCTCTTCACATAATGATCCTTATATCAATGATCCTTTATTAATTTTATGATCATTTCATCTGCCTTATTTTTTAATACCCATAATTTTACTAACTATAACTTTCTTCTATAAATCAATATCTCATCCACTCTAATTTCTAAACCTAATATGTTTTTGCTTTACTTAAAGTTTCTATAAGAATTAGCTCTTAAATTGAATCCTTGATTATCCCTTAAGACATGATAATCCTACTGCTCTCTTCTGATAATGATTACTACAGAAGAAAAGTAGAGCATGATGAATAGGACAAATCAAACATGATGTCTCTCATGATAATCAAGAACTCTCTAACATAAATGCTATCATTAAAAGGTCATTCCAGATTAAGTCTTTCCTAAGACTAATCTATAATTGTGGAATAATCATAAGAATTCCTAAGATGCATGCCTTCATTTAAAATTCTAAACTATAAAGCTAAGTGGTATATGTGAATACATAATAATGTACAATACCATGACCCATAAAGTTAAGGGCTTACGCATGGAAATACGTACGTTTTTCCAGTACATTACATACTAAGATTTTCACTTGTGCAATTTGATGCCTTATAAATCGACTATAACACTCAAAAGTACCAAAGTCTAATGAGTGTGTTGATAAGCAACATATGTACAAAGAAATAAATGTTTGAAGCTGGAAAATAAATTGTTACTCACCTTACAACCACTTAAACTTTAAAATAGGATTGTTCTAATGTCCATAATCAAAATACAAGTACAAAATTCTAACTCTAAGGTTCTTCAAGGGAGAATCTCACAGCATAATTATGCCATTATACTAGGCATAAGCAACGAGACTATCCATTATTCAGAAGAACAGTTGGATAAGTTAATTAGATAGTCACTTACTAATGATATTTAAGTCTGATAATTTTTTAATATTCCAATTAACACATGATTAGTTTACTATAGTTCCATAAATTTCCTTACCATAACTCGACAAATAACTAACATGAGAGTTAGTGACAAAATTAAATGTTAAGGCTTTAAAAAACCATAATAATCAGTCTTCTAACAACGCCTTTCGATACCTTATATATTCTGAAAATTAATCAGAATATAGTATCATAACTAAGCAATGTTATGAAGGTTGTGAGGTTTGCATAGTCAACATAAAGTCACATATCTGTAAATGAGAATTTGACACTTACCCTAAACTCTCATCTTATTTGTTCTAAATATCTGGATTGAAACATTACTAAGATAAAACTAGATGATACCTTACACTTTCACAACTTCTGTCATCATGTAAATGAGAATTTGACAAAAGGAAAATGAGACTTACAAATTTCATCCATCATAACCAAAATTCATGAGAAATCATGACATGGTTGATGTATGTAAAATGCAACATATAAATTACATCAAATGAGGCATAAAACTAACCCTTTTTAAGTACTAATATTGGAAAAAGAGTGTTTTTGTCTTCCTTTTGTATTTTCAGGATTAAATGAGCTCAAAAACGCAAAAGAAGCAAAAAGACAGCTAAATCCAACATAAATACAAGAAAAGGAATATTAGTGGACTGCCCGACCCCTCCACGGCACCTTCCAAAGCAAAATAGAGAAATCAGAAGACTGAACACGCCCCGTGCTCAGCCAGCACGGGGCCGTGCCCAAGAAGCAGCAGAAAAGACAAACCTATAGAAGCTTCTATTGTCCACCACGGGCCGTGCTCAGCGGACACGGGGGCGTGTCGAAAGTACAGCAGGCGTATTTATTGTAATTGCGAATTACAATTAATGAGGAGAGAGATTGTCAGACAGACACGGGGCCGTGCCCAGTGGACACGGGGCCGTGTCCAGCTCTCTGTTCAGCCTATAAATAGGAGGGCTTGGATTCATTTCATCTCATCCCTTGGCACACCACCTCTCTCACACTTCATCCACCACCCACCACCATCACAACACCATCATCCACCACCATCATCCATTGTCCATCGTAGAGTGTGTGAGTCGTCTCGGGATCCAAGATTGATCGTAAGAGTTCTTGACAATCAAGGCCATGTTTGCCTAAGTCTCTTACATCACTTGGTGAAGACAAAGTGTCTAGTATAATACTTTTTATTTCTAATCTTTTGCACTTTTTACTTGGTTTTGTATTAATGACTTTAATAACTAGTTACTTATGTTGAAGGTGATCTTTCCTTATCGTTTGTCCGTGGTGTCTTGGCATTATTTTACTGTCTATATAAAATGAAGGATTTTCACCATTCATATCTCCACGGTCTATATGGAGATATGTTGGCTACCTGGTCGGGGGTTAAGGGAACGGTTTGGTAAAGGTCTTGCCATTGGTCAGCGTTTAGAGGTCCTGCAATGGACCTGGGTCAAATTTAGTAGGACCTCCTTCAATACTTCACGGTATTGGATGGCGGGGGTCCAAACTCTTTGATCCCCTCATAAGTTAACTACTATTAATACTATAACCCGGCTATTTAGGACTGTATCCCTGCTGACTCAGACTACTTAGCCGAGGGTAACGTCACCGCCAAAAGCGGGGCCTACCACAATACTGCATTAATAACTTAATTCATTATCTTCCAATAATCCACCCTTTTAGGATTGTATCCCTGCTGACTCAAACTACTGGGGTGAGGGTAACGTCACCTTCAAAAGAGGGGCCTACTACAATAACTAAGATAATCTCTTAATTATGTGCAAAAGTGCGGAAATAATCAAAGGTTATACTAGATACGAGTCGGAACCAAGTGATTCATCTTGTCTATCTGTTTTTTTTATTTTTATTTTCAGCATTTTAGTTAGTTTTTAATTTTCTTAGTTTAAAACATTTTTCTAAACTTTTATTTTGGTTAGACGTTGAGGATAAACCGGTACTAAAAGCTCCTGTGTCCTTGGACGACCTCGGTATCTTACCAACGCTATACTACACTCAACGATGGGTGCACTTGCCCATATGTGTGTTTAGTGTTAGTGAAATATCGTGTTTTATAAATTTAAAACTTGGCTAAAATAAGTGTTAAAAAGGGCTTAAAATATACACCTAAAATAAGTAACACTTTACCGCACATCAAGTTTTTGGCGCCGCTGCCGGGGACACAAGGATTTTAAGAAAGCTTAAAATCAACGGCCTAACCAGTTTTTCAAAACCTTTTCAAACGCGCGCACATTTTTCTGCATTTTAGTTTAGTTTGCATTTACAGTAGCCTGAACACGGGGCCGTGCTCACTGAACACGCCCCCGTGCTGCATATTTTTAGTTAGATACCCAGATACAGAGTCTGAACACGTCCCCGTGCTCAACGTGACCAGTAACTTTAATTAAAACGCCCAGATACAGATCCTGTACACGGGGCCGTGTTCACCAGACACGGGGCCGTGTCCAGCCTTCTGTTTCAGTCTTTGTTTTCGTTTTCTGGTCCCGAGACTCAGTTGTGGTCTGCTGAGTGATTCTTATGGATCAATACTCAGGAGGTTACAACTACACCTATGATGAGGATGATTATAGGGGTAATTATTGCACTAATTGTCGTAATACACGTTCGATTCAAAATAATCACTCGTATCAACCATCCAATTCATACGCTTACTATGAGGAGCCCAGGTACGAGCCATCAACTTCATACACATCCTATGAAGACCAAAGGTATGAACCTACTCCCTCATACTCATATTTTGATGAACCAAGGTATGAGCCTTCTTACTCATACTTTGAGGAACCAAGGTATGAGCAACCACCTTCATATGCTTATTATGAGGAACCTTGGCGTGAACAACCCACCTCATATGAGTATTATGAAGAACAAAATTACGAACCTTATCCATCATATGCTTACAATGAAGAACAATGGTGTGAACCATCAACTTCATATGGGTATTATGAGGAACAAAGGGTCGAACAACCGGATTCAAGCTTAGAAAATAATGATTCTTTTTCTATAACCGAAGTGACCGATAGGATATTAGAACACATTAGAGTTATCGATCGATGTATAAAAGAAGCTCGCGTAAGGGAAGAGGAGTCCCACGCAAGAGAAGAATTAAAAAGGGAAGAGATAACTGAAAATGTAAAAATGGAAGAACAAATAAGTGAAAGACCGACACATGAGTTAAACAACGAAAAAGGTGAGTCCGATAACGTTAATATCCAAGAAGAGTCTAATTTTGAAAAAATTAATCTCTTGACACCTTCTTTCGAAAATCATTGTTTAGTACCCACTCATGCTAAGTTTTTAAAAGAGTTAAACACTAACACTAAAATTGACAAAACGGTAAGTGTTAAGTTAACTAATGATCAAACCTCACTAATAAAAGAAGACCCATTTGAAATTAACATTACACCGGTTCCATGTTTCTTTCAAAATTCGTTTATTAGTAATGTCACAATCGATAAAGATCTTTGTGTTAACATAATGCCTAACTACATTTTCGAAAAATTAAGTATTAGTGATTTTTCTCCACTTCAAATACCCATTTTTCTGTCCAATCGGAAAGTAATAAAATCAATCGGTATAGTTGAAGATGTCTTGATTCAAACAAATCAAATGGTAATCCCAACCGACTTCGTCATCCTCGATGACGCTCCTCTAGTGTTGGGACGACCATTTGTAAAAACTCACGAAGCTTTGAAAAACCGGAAGTTCAACAATTTACCTCTTCAATTAGGGACATTTAAAAGAAGTGTCGATCTCGAGCGATCAATGAAATATCCATTCGGCAATAATGACCCCCTAATTGAAGATGAAGATGAACCACCCGATACAAGTGAAGAAATTGACCACTTTGTTGAAGAAGAGGTCGCCATAGAACAAACTTTTAAAGTTCTTGATCGAAACGAGCAACCAAATAAGGAGTCTCCTAAAGACCCACCACTTGAGCTCAAAGAACTTCCAAAAGGTTTGGAATATGCTTTTCTAGACAAAGATGGTAAGTTACCTGTAATTATTTCGTCTAAATTAGATAACTTAGAAAAAGAAAAACTAATTAATCTTTTGAAAAAACACAAAAATGCAATAGCTTGGAAACTTGTTGACATAAAAGGAATTAGTCCTTCTATGTGCACACACAAAATTTTGATGAATGATGACTACAAATCGGTCATACAACCACAACGTCGAGTAAATCCAAATGTTCAAGAAGTGGTTAAAAACGAAGTCATCAAGTTACTTGACGCCAGACTTATCTATCCTATTTCCGATAGTCCTTGGGTAAGTCCCGTCCAAGTAGTTCCAAAGAAAGGAGGTATGACGGTAATTACTAACGAAAAGAATGAACTAATACCAACAAGAACCGTCACAGGATGGAGAGTATGTATAGATTATAGACGATTAAATGAAGCAACAAGAAAGGATCATTTTCCTTTACCCTTCATTGATCAAATGTTAGAAAGATTATCCGGTCATAAATTTTACTGTTTCTTGGATGGTTTTTCAGGTTACTTTCAAATCCTGATAGCACCCGAAGACCAAGAAAAGACAACTTTCACATGTCCCTATGGAACTTTTACTTATCGACGCATGCCATTTGGTCTATGTAATGCCCCCGCAACATTCCAACGTTGCATGGTAGCCATTTTCCATGACATGATAGAAAAGACCATGGAAGTCTTCATGGACGACTTTTCTATCTTTGGGGATTCATACGACCAATGCCTCGATAACCTTGAACGAATGCTATCCCGATGTGAGGAAACTAACCTCGCCCTTAATTGGGAAAAATGCCATTTCATGGTAACGGAGGGAATAGTACTCGGTCACAAAATCTCAAGCGAAGGAATGGAGGTGGATCGAGCCAAAATAGATACCATTTCTAGATTACCACCTCCATCCTCCGTAAGAGCTATTAGAAGTTTCCTAAGGCATGCCGGATTTTATAGACGGTTTATCAAAGACTTTTCAAAGATCTCAAGGCCTCTAACAAAATTACTTGAAAAAGATGCTCCTTTCATCTTTGACAAGGATTGCAATCAAGCATTTCTAACCCTAAAGGAAATGCTAGTCAATGCACCTATCATGATAGCACCTGATTGGAAATTTCCTTTCGAAATCATGTGTGATGCTAGTGACTTTGCAGTTGGAGCTGTCTTGGGACAAAGAAAAGAAAAGCATTTCCACCCAATCTATTATGCTAGTAAACACTTAACGATGCACAAGAAAATTACACAACAACTGAAAAAGAGTTACTAGCTGTGGTATTTGCTTTTGATAAATTTCGTTCTTATCTTGTTCTTTCTAAAACTATAGTCTATACAGACCATGCAGCCATTCGATATCTCTTTAAGAAGCAAGACGCAAAACCACGTTTGATTAGGTGGATTCTACTCCTCCAAGAATTTGACATTGAAATCAAGGACAAAAGAGGAGCAGAAAATACTGCAGCAGATCATCTTTCACGCTTAGAAGATCCAGCTTTGGAGGCAAC
>JARYGA010022357.1:0-16270 GCA_030545235.1 Helianthus tuberosus | reverse complement strand
AAATGAGAAAAAACGATTAGGCCGTTGATTCCTAACTTTCTTAAAATCCTTGTGTCCCCGGCAACGGCGCCAAAAACTTGATGTGTGTTAAGTGTGATAGGTTTTTAATGTATATTTTAAGCCCTTTTACACTTTTTAGCCAAGTTTTAAATTTATAAAACACGATATTTACTAACACTAAACACACATATGGGCAAGTGCACCCATCGTGAGCGTAGTATAGTGTTGGTAAGATACCGAGGTCGTCCAAGGACACAAGAGCTTTTAATACCGGTTTATCCTCAACGTCTAATCAAATCAAAAGTTTAGAAAAAGGGTTTTTAAATAAGAAAAATAAAACTAACTAAAATGCTGAAAAATAAAATAAAATAAAAACAGATAGACAAGATGAATCACTTGGTTCCGACTTGTGTTTAGTGTAACCTTTGATTATTTCCGCACTTTTGCACTTTTTAAGAGATTATCTTAGTTATTGTAGTAGGCCCCTCTTCTGAATGTGACGTTACCCTCAACCCAGTAGTTTGAGTCAGCAAGGATACAATCCTAAAGGGTTGGATTATTGAAAGATAATTAATTAAGTTATTAATGCATATTGTGGTAGGCCCCTCTTCTGGAGGTGACATTACCCTCGGCTAAGTAGTCTGAGTCAGCAGGGATACAGTCCTAAGTAGCCGGGTTAAAGTATTAATAGTAGTTTACATATGAGGGGATCAAGGAGTTCGAACCCCTGCCATCCAATACAAGTGCGTATTGAAGGAGGTCCTACTAAAGTTTACCCAGGTCCTTGCAGGATCTATACACTGAACAAGGCAAGACTCTTACCAAACCGTTCCCTTAACCCCCGACCAGGTAGCCAACATACCTCCATATAGACCGTGGAGATATGAGTGGTGAAAATCTTTTATTTTATATAGACAGTAAAATAATGCCAAGACACCACGGACAAATGATAAGGAAGACTCACCTTCAACATAAGAAACTAGTTATTAAAGTCATTAATACAGAACCAAATAAAAAGTGCGAAAAGATTAAAAATAAAAAGTATTACACTAAACACTTGTCTTCACCAAGTGATGTAAGAGACTTAGGCAAACATGGCCTTTGATTGTCAAGAACTCTTATGATCAATCTTGGATCCCAAGACTACTCACACACTCTATGATGGATGATGGATGATGGTGGTGGATGATGGTGTGTGGTGGTGGTGGAGTGTGGGTGAAGTGTGAGAGAGGTGGTTTGCCAAGGGATGGTTTGCAAATGAGCCCAGCACCCTTATTTATAGCCTGCACAGAACCCCGGACACGGCCCCGTGTCCATTGGGCACGGCCCCGTGTCCACCCATCTTCTCTTTCTTCATTAATTGCAGTTTGTCTGCAATAGTTGACCACGCCCCCGTCTTCGCTGGGCACGACCCCGTGTGCAGAAGCGTATCTGTACTATCAAGATTTCCCTAGATTCTGCGAATCTTAGAGTTGACCACGGCCCCGTGTCCGCTGGGCACGCCCCCGTGGTGGGTGATAGAAGCTTCTACAGCTTTGTCTTTTCAGCAGACACTTGGGCACGCCCCCGTGCTCATTGAGCACGGGGCGTGTTCAGCCTTCTGTTCTCTTGTTTTGCTTGGGAAGATGCTGTCGGGAGGTCGGGCATGCCATGTTTATTTCTTTTCTTGTATTTATGTTAGATTTAGCTGCCTTTTTGCTTCTTTTGTTCATTTGAGCTCATTTAATACTGAAAATACAAAAGGAAGACAAAAACACACTTTTTTCCAACATTAGTACTAAAAAAGGGGTTAGTTTAATGCCACATTTGATGTAATTTATATGTTGCATTTTGCGCACATCAATGACTGTGCATGATTGAATTAACAAGACGAATGAATTTTTGATTGCTGTCATATACATACAAAGGCATTTCATGTTGCAAGATTTTTATCTTTATTACATGCAACACAGTGTGGTTCACTTAATGCACAGAACAAAGTTAGCATAGTTATCAGACAAACTAGAAGTACTGACGGGAGTTCAGTACTCAGACAGGCATTATGTTAAGACACAGAATAAGCCCCGGAACTAAGTGTTACACTAGAATAGTGCGTAAGAAAGTAGGGATTACAAAACTGCCTTCCTAGTGATGAATTAGGTGCCGGAAAGTGCCAGAAACACACTAAAACTGCAGAATTCTGCAGAAAACACCAAAATTCAGCAATTTTCAGCTTTTTAACAACCAAATATAATGCAGAAATGTGGTTTAATGACCCAAAATACTTTCCTAAGTGTCGGGAATCGAAACTGTTATAAAAGACAACATAAAGCACACTAAACTGCGTAATTTAGTACCTTAACGAACCGGTAACCAACCGAACAACCGGACACTACCCGAAACACCAATTTTTCACTAGAAGCATTGTTTTAGTGTTTTGAAGCTAGTTATGGTCACCGAACATCATAACACATCATATAAACACTAAACACTTAAATCCCTAAATTTAACACTTAAAACTTAACTAGATGGAAGTAACTAAGACTTGAAAACAAACCAACACCCCCCCCCCATTAGTGGACGGTTAGGATGTTGGTCCCACTTGGGATTTTCTTGCATTATTTTAGTTGATATGTTGGCAAGATTGAGACATAATTTCCTAAAGGTGATTTGGTGTTGGAAAGATAATACTTATAACCACAAGATTACATTTCTAAATCATTCAACACCTTCACATTTCACTTTCTTCTCCTTCCTTCTTCTTCATGTTCTCGGCCTCACCTCACACATATAACACCTTCATTTTCATTTCATTATCAACCATTCTAAGAAGATCCTAAGGTGTAAGAAGCAAAGTTAGGAAGCTTGGAAGCATTGAAACTTGAAGGACCTCTTTGTGGAGCCTTTAACCACTCATTTTCTTCCATATTCATCATCAATCATCTTGTGCCACTTCCCTAGCCATTAGAGCTAGTAGTAAGCTTCTTGATCTTGTTTTTACTTCTATTCATAATGGATAAAGTGTTATGTAAATGGTTAAACTCAAGAATCACCAAGGAAAAAATGAAGATGATCACTAACATAAAGCTATATAACAAGAAATCTAAGTTGATTAAGTGTTTGTATGAAACTTGTTTGTGGATTTCTTATGTTTATGATGTTGATCATCATAATAACCTTGCTAGATGATGATTAAACACATGATCTAGTAAGTATAAGGATGGATCTTGAAGAAATCAAAGTGACCATCCTTTATGTAAACATGAACTTGAAAGACGAAGTTGTTTTTATGAATGATGAAGTATGAAACATGTTATAAGACTTGTAGAATGATGATTTCAAAGATAGTTTTCTCAAGAAACCAAGTTTAACTTCAAGATTTACATAACCATGATTTCTAAAGAAACTAATCATGTTTTTATTGTTAAATCAAGTATAGAAACATGTTATTAACAAGAAAAAATTCAAGAAGAAATGTTTTTGAAAAATCATGTTATAAGCTGTGAAAGACTAAATTTCTCAAGAATGATGTTATTAAACAAATTACCACACTTTTAAGGGTAACTAAGTCTACTAATTAACATGGTAAGTTACTACAAGTTTTTACAAAATTTCAAGTTCATGTCAATGTGTAAATTGCATATTTAAAGCATATAGTAAGTCCTGTTTATGTTGTTGATGATTGATGATGGTTTTTAAAAGAAAATGATATGCTTTTAAAGCATGGAAACCTCCATTTTTAAGTGGAAACTATGGCAAAATTTTTGTAGAATTTAAACACTTAGAAAAATATTTTTAAGCAAATATTTATAAGTAAATTTTAACCATGGTTTTTCATATCAAATTTGCCATAAATTTTGTTACAAAGATTACAAATATTGGAGGTTTTTTTTGATAAATAAAGGTGACTAAGTATATATTTAGGGATATATATTTAGATGTCACAATTTGTGTGATTACTTGTATATTATGTGTATTAGTTATATTATTTTAGGACTTGAAATAATATAACTTGCCAAAATACCAAGAATTATAATACAAAATATTACCAAAATTCCAAGAAAACAAATATATAATTTATACCCGAATATTGGACAAACCGAACACGGACGTATGGACTACATTTATATATATTCCGGAATTAAATTCATAAATATATATGTTTTGACAAACGAGTTAAACGGTATTTTGGAAACCGAAAGAATGTAAAGTATGATTATCACAAGTATTACAAAAATATATCATATTTTTGTCAAGTAGAAAATATATTATTTCGAGTGGAGAAAAATATATATATTTTCTTAAACAATTAGAAGATATATTATTTTGAAGGAAATAAATACTTTCTTAAACAAATTAAGAATATATATTATTTTGGGTGAAAAATGGATTTATATATATTTTCTAAGTTAATCTTGAAAATATATTATTTTTGAGGTTTATATGAAGATATAATTATTTTTGCCAAGGAAGAATTATAAATAATTTTCTATAAAAGTTTTCTTAAAATATATATATTTTAAGAATACAAATTGGTGATTTTTATTGGTTAAAAATAATATTCCGGAAAATGTAAATACAAGAATTAAGTATAAGAATACTTAATAAATACAAGAAAACACGTATTCTCGTACGTACGAATACACACCGGAATACACCACAAATACTTGGCAAAATACACAAGGATAATTACACCCATACTTGGGAAATATTCACGAAAAGAATTGCAAAATGAACTAAGGCAAAATATATATATTATTTTGACAATATTCCAAATAAATGGATGAATATAATTTAAGTTAAAATATTAATATTTTAACTAATAATTATATACTTTGGAATATTATAATATACATCAATGATGTAACTCAAAATATACCAAGACTTCCAAAACAAGTCTTAATGAACAACTAATACAAAGAGTCGTTACACGACCTAAGCGTCTAATAAAACATGGCACGTGTGTAGGTAGTAGTACGACTCCTAGAAGGACCTTTGAGCATACGAGATAGCAGGACGCAAACTTATGAGTTCATAACCCCCACTTTTTCTAGTTTTACATTTTTACAAATGTTTTCGGGGGTGGAAAGACATGCAAGTTTTGCAAAAGTAAACATTTTTTCGATAAACGAAAACTCATTTCTAAACCATGTTACGAATGGATTTCAAGGAACTCAAATGGTTTACAAAACGATTTATACTAAATATACCGGTTTTACAAAACAAATGCGTATTTTTGAAACATGCATGATTTTCAAGATTAGGGACGGAATCGTCCTAGTTATAATAACGGGACTGGTTTGGTCTGCGTACGAAAAACGAGACAACCTAGTGAGTTCATGTCCCCATTTCTCTTAATTGTTTTCAGATTTATAACTCTCGGGGGTGAAATATATGTTACATATGTTTCAATGGTATGAATTGGCTATGAAATGAACTATTAGATCATGTGAGCATAGGCTGAAAACTAAAATGCCAATAACTCTCATAAGAATCATGGACAAAGGTTAGATCTAACGGGTACGGCCGAGCCCCACTCATGGTCCTTATGTGACCACTTAGAGTGCTTTAGTGTCCCAGTCGAGGTGATTCGACAATGGTCAAGAGGATTTGACACAGTCAAGGTGATTTGATACGGTCAAGGGAATTTGACACAGTCAATGTGAATTTGACACAGTCGAGGGAAATTCGACACAGTCGAGGAGATTCGACAAAGACAAAAGTCTACTCATATCGAGTACTCCCTATGTCTTCACATACATTAATGTCCTTGCAAAACATTAATTGATCTGTTCATAGACGCTTTTCATACCTGTTTTCAAAGGAGTCTCTCAAATGTTTACAAGTTTATCAGTACTCACACAAAACACATGAACTCGCTCAACTTTTGTTGATGTTTTCAAAATTACATGCATTTCAGGTAACAAGTTGGATCTTGGGCGCTGGTGTTGTGTCTGAATGTAAATTTCAAGTTTAGATGTCATCCACTTTTGTTGGTTTGTAGCTTAATCAGAGGTTGTGTTGTTTGAAACTTAAATGACTAGTGTTTGTAATGTTTTGAAATTTATGAATAGATGAACATCATTTTGATAATATAGTTGTTTATTATAATCGAATGCAATGAAAACCAATCAAGTCACACGCATATGCTTCCGTAAAATTCAGGGTGTTACAAATGTGAGTAGTGGCAAAATTTTCAAATAGATCAGAAGAAATGAAGCAATTTACTCTTTGATTTAATTAGGAATTTTCCATAATGACCCCTTTAGGTTAAAGGGAATTTAAACATCAAACCCCTATGATTTGTTTTAAGTTAAATGATAACCTAAAGTTATAATTAATGTTAATTCATTAAATTTTATTAAAACTACAATTATTTTTATCATTTGTTAATTTATTTATTTAATAAAACACAATATTGTTAATAATATTTACTAAATAAAATGTTTGGTTAAAAATGTTAATATTTAATCGATTTAACAATGTATTAACACGTTTAAAAACGAACACAATTATATGTCTCATTTAATTAATACTAAAAATTAGATGTGAATAAATATGTAATGATTAAAAATATTTGAAGTTCTGAAAACTTGAGAAACCATAACAAGTTATTGTCGGTGAAGGGGGGAGGGGGCACCTTCGCTAGAGGGAGGAAAAGAGGCGTGAGAGCCACTGCACCTTTGCCGATGAAAGTTGTGGCAAAATTTTCGATCATATCCGAAGGAATGATGCAATTCACTCTTTGATTTAACGAGGAATTTTCCATAATGACCCACTTACGTTAAAGGCAATTTACACATCAAACCCTTAGGATTTGTTTTAAGTTAAATCATAATGTAAAGTTATAATCAAAGTTAATTCATTAAATATTATTAAAATTACAGTTATTTTTATCATTTACTAATTATTTATTTAATAAAACACAATATTGTTGATAATATTTACTAAATAAAATATTTAGTTAAAACTGATAATCATTTAATCGATTTAACAATGTAATGTATTAAGACCGTGGGGTATGGTGGGGCGGGGGTTTGGGGCATGAGTTGACACGTGGATATGGGACACTCAATACACAAACCCAAGTTTCATAGGGGTATGGTGGGCGTGTCTGGGCTGGCGTGGCCAAGCCACATCATTTTTTTTAAATTTAAAATGGCCCGCTATGCCTAAGCCAACAAGCCAATAAGAGCCGGCCACATAGGATCGCTAGCGTGCCCCACGCCCGGCCTTAAACCAGTGGCGGATCTAGGATTCCGACTAAGGGGTAACCTTCGGATCTAGGATTCCGACCAAGGGGTAACCTTATATAAATAAGCCATAACGAAATCGAAAAAACGTCAAATTTTTCCAAAATTTACACTAATTTTTCCAAATTTTTTCCGACCAAGGGGTAACCCCGGTTACCCCTACCTCTATGGTAGATCCGCCCCTGCCTTAAACTATCGCCCAAGGGGCCACGCCCAAACCCAAGCCTACCCGGGGTGGTGACTTGGGCGTTTCTCTCCAACCCACGCCCAAACCCCCGCCCCATACCCCATAGTCTAAACACCTTTAAAAACCGACATAGTTGTTTGTCTAATTTAATTAATACTATAACTAAGATTTAAATAAACATGTTGTGATTAAAAATGAATGAAGTGCTGAAAACTTGTGAAACCATAACAATGGGCAATAAAAAAAGTGGGTTTAACCCCGGTTACCCCTACCTCTATGGTAGATCCGCCCCTGCCTTAAACTATCGCCCAAGGGGCCACGCCCAAACCCAAGCCTACCCGGGGTGGTGACTTGGGCGTTTCTCTCCAACCCACGCCCAAACCCCCGCCCCATACCCCATAGTCTAAACACCTTTAAAAACCGACATAGTTGTTTGTCTAATTTAATTAATACTATAACTAAGATTTAAATAAACATGTTGTGATTAAAAATGAATGAAGTGCTGAAAACTTGTGAAACCATAACAATGGGCAATAAAAAAAGTGGGTTTAATGAGTCTTTGGTGGAGTGGTGGAAAAGACTTAGACCTTGTGAGAGGTCTCAAGTTCGATCCCCACTCCAAGCAAAGAGGAGGTGGGAAGGTTTTACTCCTTCGGAGGTTCCTGCCCGGGTGCTCAGGTTCGATCCCAAGGCCTGAGTAAGGTGCTGCATTTCCTTAAGCAATGCGGAGAATTATACAAGAGTGGGTTTCCATAGGGTTGTATACGCCTCGCTGTTCAAAAAAAAAAAAAAAAAATAAAAAATAAAAAAAGTGGGTGAAACTGTTTTAGTAATATGAGACAGTGACATAATATTCACTTTATTATTTCACATTGAAAAAAAATAAATAAAACAATAACAGATAGCCTAATCACACATTTCATTCGGAAAGTAGGGTTAAGATATAATAGAAAGTTTTTTTTGCTAGAAAGGCCAGGAAGTAATATTGACCATCAATTGATTAATCAAGGGCTAAGATTAAATTAGTGAAATTGAAGAGAAAAAAAGAGGCGCGTGAGTTTGTGTAAGGGCATTCTAGTCAATGCAGGACAATAGTTTATCTCTCCTCAAATTCCCCCCATTTTTTAAACGTTAATAACTTTTTTCATACGACATTATTTTTTTATAAAAATTGCACCAAAAAAACACGAACGTTTTTTTATCTTTAAAACGAGTATACTATTGCTATATTTTCGAAAACCCAGTTGCGTAAAACGCAATGGACAAAAAACGTAAAAAAATGACCTTTTTTCTAAAATGCAATGCACAAAAAACACATAGAAATGTCTTATTTCTAAAACGCAATGGCCAGAAAACACAAAGAATTGTCTTATTTCTAAAACGCAATGGCCTAAAAACACAAAAGAAAGTGTCGGAAAGGAGAAAATAGATAGTATAGGGGCTAGAGTGTAAAACGGTGTCCTATATAAACACCCTTCCTGTAACCCTAAAAGTTTGATGTTCAATACAATTCTCAATACAATTCAAACCCCAATCACTGTGTTTGCTCTCTATACTAAACAACATGGTATCAGAGCAGAGTTTCTGATCCTTAAACACTCTGTTCATCATTTACCATTCAACCTCAAATCAGAAAAAACCAAAATCAAACTTCAAGAAATCGTTCATCGATCTTTGCGAAACTCAACGTAATCAGCCAACTGATCCAAACTCAGCCCCATTACCGTCGACACAAAATATCAGAAAATCGCCGTCGGAATTCTCAGTCAATCAACAGCAATTCCTCCAATTTCTCCGGAACTCAGTTCAGATCTCAGCCAGTTTGCACGAAGTGATCTTCCTTCGTCCATTTCGCACGAAGTGTTCTCCCAGTTCGCACGAAGTTCGTCCAGTTCGCACGAAGTGATCTTCCATCTTCCAGTTAGCACGGAGTGGTCTTCAGGTCGCACGGGTTGTTCCAGTTCGTTTGAAATTGAACTCCAGGTCGTGCGAAGTGACCCAGGTCGTGTGAAATAGAACCCAGGTCGTTTGAAAGAGGTTCAGATCGTGTGAGATCAATTCCAACCCAAAAAAAAATGGAAATCAATCATGGAAAAAATAGTTCTTGGATATTTGATTCAGGTGCCACTGACACCATGACGTTTGAACCGTTGGACATACGCTCAATGATCCAACCTCAAAAAACCCAAATCCATACAGCAAACAACGGAACGATGCAAGTGAAAGGAGGAGGAGTAATTGAAATTTCACCAACTATGAAATTATCAAATTGTCTCTATGTTCCGTCATTATCACATAAATTGCTCTCAATTAGTCATATTACCAAAGAATTAAATTGCACGGTACTAATGCACCCTACTTTCTGCCTCCTACAGGATATCAGGACGGGTGTGATTATTGGACGTGGTACTGAGCGCCAGGGATTGTACTATGTGGATGAAGTGGCTCAACAGGGTACTGTGATGTTGGCACATGGAACCGAAAACCGGGAAGCCTGGCTATGGCATCGACGTTTGGGACACCCATCCAGTGGTTATTCACACCTTTTGTTTCCAAAACTCTTCCCTTCAAATGGAAAAACAGATTGTGAAACTTATCTTCGTGCTAAAAGCCATCGACAACCGTTTAAACCTAGCAATACGAAAGTTGCTTCACCTTTTTCCCTAATCCACTCTGATGTGTGGGGTCCTGCTCCTGTGATGGGGGGGCAGGGTCTTCGGTACTTTATACTATTCGTGGATGATTGCACTCGCATGACATGGGTATATTTTTTGAAAAACAAAGCCGAAGTTTACGAAAAATTTATCACGTTTTATGCTATGATTCAAACTCAATTCCAAACTCAAATCCAAATCCTTCGATCCGACAATGGGGGAGAATTTGTCAATACATCCATGAAACAATTCTTTAAAACCAAAGGATTAGTTCATCAAACCTCTTGTGCTCATACCCCTGAACAAAACGGTGTTTCCGAACGGAAAAAACCGTATTATTCTTGAAATGACTCGAGCTCTTTTAATTGAATCCCAGGTACCTAAATCTTTCTGGTCGGAGGCGGTTGCAACCTCTGTGTATCTTCTAGATCGGCTCCCCACAAAAGCTCTTAAATTTACGACTCCCTTAAATTGTCTATCTAAATCGGCCAGTATTCCCCATCCTCTTACACTTGAACCTCGAATCTTCGGGTGTACAACATTTGTTCATATACCCAAAACCAACCGAAACAAGCTTGGCCCATGTGCTGAGAAATGTGTATTTGTCGGCTATGGGATCAATCAAATAGGTTACCGATGTTATAATCCAACAACTCGTCAAATGTTCACCACAATGAATGTTGACTTTCTTGAAACAAAATACTTTTATAACACCCAACTCAGTGGTCAGGGGGAGAATGACAGTATAGACACTCTGAGCTGGTTAACCCAATTTCCCTCATCTGAAGAAGTAACAACAGAAAACCATCACAGTACTTCGAGTCCTTCAAACACAGCCATACAATCTGAGGAGCACAGTACCACTGAAGAAAGTCCATCCAACGTGATACCAGAGGTAAGAAATACTGAGAGCCTTGAATGTTCTACGCCTTATAACTATGAGACAACAGGGGAACACATAGAACCGACAACAACAGAGCATACAGAACATGTTGATCCAGATGTTGAACAAGTTGAACCAGTTGTTGAACAGGTTGCACCAGTCATTGAACAGGTTGAACCAGTTGTTGAACAGGTTGAACCAGTTGCAGCAGGGACAACCGGAAGGTATTCCCTCCCTCCAAGAGAAAATAGAGGAGTTCCTCCTAAGAGATACTCTCCAGAGAAGGTGACTCCAAGGTCTATGTACCATGTGGCAAACATTGTCACTGGAAACTTGTCTAAGGAAGCTAAAGTTTTTGCAGCTGCCTTGTGCTCTGAACAAATGCCATCTACAACACAAGAAGCCTTGAGATCTGAAGAATGGAAAAAGGCCATGGAGACCGAAATGGAAGCTCTCAAGAAGAATAACATGTGGGAGAAATGCGTCCTTCCTCCAGGAAAGAAACCGGTGGGATGTCGGTGGGTGTTTTCAGTCAAACACATACCTGATGGAACGATTGAAATATACAAAGCTCGGCTGGTTGCAAAAGGTTATACTCAGACTTATGGAATCGACTACTCTGAAACCTTCTCCCCAGTAGCCAAAATCGATACAATTAGAGTCCTGTTTTCTATAGCTGCCAATAAAGGTTGGCCTCTTCATCAATTTGATGTAAAAAATGCCTTTCTTCACGGGGAACTGAACAAGGAGGTCTATATGGACGCTCCACCAGGATTCAATTAGAATTTCAAGGCTGGAGAAACATGTCGGTTGAAGAAATCTCTGTATGGGCTTAAGCAGTCTCCTAGAGCTTGGTTTGGGAGGTTTACCCTTGCTATGAAGAAATATGGCTTCAAACAAAGCAACTCAGATCATACCCTATTTTTGAAACGTAGGGGCAGTCTTGTGACCTGCTTAATTATCTATGTTGATGACATGATTCTTATGGGAAACGATGAAGAGGAAATGTCAATGTTAAGAGATAAATTTTTTTCGGAATTCGAGATGAAAGATCTGGGAAGATTGAAGTACTTTCTTGGAATTGAAGTTCTAAGATCTAAACAAGGGATTTTTATCTGTCAAAGGAAATATGTCCTTGATCTGCTAGCTGAAACTGTGAAAACCCTCACTAAACCAGGTATCCGTACGACAATTAATAATTAATTACTACTTAATTACTGTGCTTGTTTGAAATTACTGATGAACTGCTACTTGATTTCTGATACATGCATATACCTGCATCATACTTTACTTACCGTCACTACATTATTTACATGCTGAACCTTAGTGACAAACATGATGCACAAAAAGCACAGTAGCACTATAAACGGATAACCTATTGAACATGCTGATAAAGCCAGCATCAGGCAGACACTGCCTCTAAGGCCTGTATGAGCCAGAAATATTTTACTACACTAGTGGTGAGTGTAGGGATACAAGGGTTGTAGAACTGCGTCTCTAGGAATAAGTTACAATGACTGGATGTGCCTAAAACGTGCTTTAAGCACAAAAACTCAGCACTTTAATAAACAATCCAGCTTTTAGCTAACTAATAAAGTGCCAAAACATGAGAAAAATGTTACTAGACACTTTCCAAAGTGTCGGGAATAAGTTGTGTCACTAAAAAGGGTATTAACGACACTTTAAAGCTTGTTTAACGCTTTAACGGATTACTATCCAACCGAACAACCGGACTATACCCGGAACATGAAAATATTGTTAATAACATTACTTATCTTTTTCTGAGCCAGTTAGGGTCCCTGAATACCCTAACACCCGCAATAAAGCACAACACACTACTAACCGGGTTAATCCCTAAACTTAACTAGATTAACCTAACTATTAACTAATGTTTAGTTGGATTTAAACCAAACTACCCCCCCCCCCCCCTTTACAAACCGTCCCCAAGAGGGGGGACATCCTTTTGTCCTTCTTGATTATTTAATTACATTTGTTTAATATCAAAGTGACATGAAATCCAATGGTTAAAGAACTTAAGTTTGTCTATAAGAGCTAGAGATTACACACTTGATCATTCACCACTTAGCATTCACCAAACACTTCCTCTCTCTCTCTCTCAAAGGCTTCGGCCGAACACCCCCTATATCATTCCTCCACATTTCGATTTTGATCTTCACATTCCAAGTCCATACAAGCGTTAAGGATCGCGGATAAGAAGGCTTGGTGCATTCGGAAGGCGAAGGACCTCACTCTATTGCTTTTATCCTCTCATTTTGCATCTAGATTCTCCCCTAGCCTCGAGCTAGTAGTAAGTTGCTATAATCACCCTCTCGAACTATTTTGAAGTGGTTTAAATGATTTGTAACGGTTAAAACTCGTAAACATGCAAGTTGAAACATGAAAGTCTACTAAAAACACTAAAAGTGATGGTTAAAAGCTTGTTTGTTGTGTAAAACTTGTAGTATTTGATTTGTGTAGTTATTTGGACCCGATCTATGTTGTGGTAGCTCGGATCATCGTTTAACCCGGATTGGTCATGATCTTGGATCATGACATAAGGTTGTTTTGGAAGTAACAAGGGTCAAAGGATGAAACTCTACCACACACGAATCATGAACTTGTGTAAAAGCGATGTAGCTTGTGAAATAGTGTTTAAAACTAGTAGATCTACAGATCTACAAGCGGTATTTTCAAAGAACCAAGTATCAAAGAAATTATGTTTTCTAAAGACGGATCTTACACTAACAAAAAAAAAATGATTTTTAGAACACACAAGTGTGTAAACACTTGTGTAGCACAAAGTTTCGACAAAATAACTATTTTTGTAAAAGATGACGAGAAGTTGTAAAAACGGAATTTCTCTAAAAACGAGGTTTTTACAAAATCGGATGGATTTATATAGAGATCCGCTAAAAGTAATGGGATTTACTTCATAATATTAGAAAACCACAAGTTCATGTGATTTTTGCGACTTATATATATTTGTTGACTAGTTTGTTGTCTTGAACATTGTTTTGGTTAAATAAGGAAATTGTTGGGTTGATTTATAAAAGAAAATGATACGCTTGAGAGCGTGGCCACCTCCAGTTACAGAGGAAACTCTGGCGAAATTTTTCTAAAAACCTAACACTTAGAATTATTTTCACTATAAGTGTTAGAAATACTTCTCGACATGTTTTCAAAATATAAGTTTCGCCACGACTTTATTTACAAAATATCGGAGGAGGGATTTTCACAAAAATTAAACGTGATAAATATATTTAGTAAATATATATTTTTTTTCACAACGTTACTTGTCATTATTTGCGAAGATACATAAATATTATTTTTAGGGTAAAAATAATATTATCGAATGTTAACGAATCCAAAATAATACGAGCGCTTTCACGATAAATATATAAGTTACACCGGTAATTATTATTACCACTCGATCGTTAAAACGTAACTTACACATTTTAAGGAAATATTCATGAACTCGTATTTTTGTTAAAGTATTATTTTGGGGAAAATTATGTGTAATAGAAAATATAATATTTTTGAGAAGAATATTTATATTTGGGATTAGAAATATAATATATTTTAAGTGAGACTTAATAATATATTTCGAAATTATACGAACACACATGTATTAAATCCCCCATCCTTGGGAAGGAAAATGATTACCAAGTATACAGAATGTAAACACGAAATAGTTGTCTAACTATTTCCCGAAAACTTAAACCTTAAAGCTAAGGCACGGCCGTCCGTCTAATAGAGTTAGTACGTGTAGGTCGTCACACAGCTGCTTGATTTGGAGGTATACTTGGTAGAGACGCACCACTGTGAGTTCATGTCCCCCTTTTCTCTTAACTGTTTTCAGTTTTCTAACTGCGGGGGTGAAATACATGTTACTACGATTACAAGTACTTTTTACATGGTATGGATAGCATAAGGAGGGTTATTACCTAGATCATGTGAATGGGTAGGCTATTATCGTAAGACCATTAATCCTTGTATAAGGACCGAGAGGCATGAGTGATAGATCTATCGGGTGTTGCGAGCCCCACACATGAGCCAGCGTGTGGCTGCATGTGGTGACTATGTCGTTCCGCCGGAAGGACCGGTATGAAATACGCGTTACAGGTTTGAGTGCTTCCTAGGCCATTTCACTTATTAATGTATTAGCTACACATTAATCGATCTCTTTTTCCTTATTTGCTACATACCAGGGTTTTTATACATACAAAGGTTTGTTTACTCACTTACACATGAACTCGCTCAACATTATTGTTGATTTTTCAACTTACATGTATTTCAGGGAATTAAAGATCTGGCGCGGTATGTTATGTTTTCCCGTTGCATATGGGTTCCGAGGTCACCCCGGTTTAGGAAATGTGACTTTTTCCTGGACGAGTCACAAATCTTAAACTGCGTTTTATTCATGTTGATGTTTATGTCTTTCAAAACAATGTTTTATGTTTTGGCGTTGTAGTCTCTAAGACAATGTTATGTTACTTCGGTTTTTAAAACTTAAATC
This sequence comes from Helianthus tuberosus, assembly GCA_030545235.1. Classification (NCBI taxonomy): domain Eukaryota; kingdom Viridiplantae; phylum Streptophyta; class Magnoliopsida; order Asterales; family Asteraceae; genus Helianthus; species Helianthus tuberosus. The sequence continues at coordinate 798 of JARYGA010022357.1, read as the reverse complement.
TATGGATGATCTTGCATGGTTTTATTATCATATAGCTTTGTTATGATTAAGCTATGGTATTAAGAAGTCACACCAAATTAACCACGCTTCCGCAAAGCCAGGGTGTGACGGCTTGGTATCAGAGCTTTGATCATAGCGAACTAGGATTCCTTCTCGAGTCTAGACTATGATCACTTGGGCTCTCACGAAAACATTTTTACACTACATACCACTTAAGTCCAGATCCAAAACTTTTTACAAACAAATGTTGAGCACATTTATTTATTATTTATAGGCTCAGTCTGAGAGGCTGAGGCTCGGACTGGAAGACCGAGGCTCGGTCTAGGAGACCGAGGTAGTTGTCTAGTGGGACTAGGAAGAGCAGTCTGAGAGGCTGGGAGAATTTGGCTAGTGGGACTAGGAAGAGCAGTCTGAGAGGCTGGGAGGCTAGTGGGACTAGGAGAACTATTTGATTGCTTATTGGTGACTAATATGTTTATATGATTATATGATTATATGATTAATTGTTATACGTATGTGTGTTTGTGTTACAAACGTCATGCCTTCATCATGTACTAGAAAGATGGACACTACGAATCCCATGGCCATAGTATCAGACGACATAGTTTCATCGGAGCACGAGGTGTACATTTCCGATACTACCGGCACAGACGATGACGACTTTCAGCCCTTTGCGCTGCCTGATGTCGTAGCAGAGCCTGCTGATGGCCATCTTGTTGGGAATTTGCCACTCGCGGTGATCCCTGCTCCTGTGCCCTTGTCGCTTATCCCGTTGTTGATATGCCCCCCGACGTGGTC
>JARYGA010022356.1:0-45927 GCA_030545235.1 Helianthus tuberosus | reverse complement strand
GGCGCCGGGTGCAACGGCAGGTGGGATGAACCCACTTGGTGTCAATTTTTCCCGCAGACCCTAACAGGTCTGGCCAGGGCATGGTTCGATTCTCTACCACCGGGGTCACTGACCTCATTCGAGGACTTACAAGCAAAGTTCCTCGCGCAGTTTTGCCAGCAACGACGTCATGAACGCGATTCTATGGACGTCATGAACATCTGGCGCAGAGACAACGAATCAATTGAGGCGTTCGTTGTCCGATACAATAAAGAATGCCTGGAGATTGGCGACGTGGCAGACCAAATGGCGCGCAACCATTTCATTGTTGCTGTAAAAGTCAAACAAATGGTTATGACTATCTCCGGCAAGGACGGCTTGCCTAAGAAATGGGAAGATGTCATGGCTGCGGTCAAGACATACGCCCAGACCCAGCGGTCCCTCAAGCCGCACGTATCAAAGGCACAGCCCCAAACGGAAGGCCAATCCTCCCACCAAGAACACAAGCGCAACAACAAGCGCAACCGGGTCACATGGAATCGCGGCAGCGATTCCAGACCGTATGTCCCGCGAAACAACCAGCCTGACGCAAGGGCTACAATCAACGCCCAGCGTGAAAACCGGGCGTCAAAGAAGGAGTCTCGGGATCATAGCTGGACCGAGATCAACCAGTCGCCAAGCGACGTCCTCCTAACGGACGCGCAATTCCTTTGACCGGCCCAACCAATGAAGTCCAAGAAAAACCAAGATCCCGCACTCTATTGCGAGTATCACAAGGACTCAGGCCACACAACAAACAGCTGCATCAGTCTCCGACTGGAGATTGAATGAGCCCTAAAGGAGGGGAAACTGCAACACCTGTTGACAGGGGCGCAAAAACCTACCAAGCGCATCACTCCCCACAATGAGGGCACCTCCATGGGTAAAAGGACCATGTACGTTGTCACACCCCCAAAATCCACACGCGGAGTATCACCGCATGGAGGCGTGATATGACCAGGATCAAGCCACCAATCATATTGAACATTTTAAGTAATAGATAAAAGTCATTCATCAATACGAAAGGTGTTCAAAACCATAACATAGTTAAGCGTTTAGTGGAAGCATAAATATGTAAACCCAACATAAGTTTAAATGTTTCAAATGTTTAGCATGGCACACAGCTGTCCATGTCCCATAACGACTCATCTCCACTCCCATGCAAGCTCCATAGATACCTAACGACCTGCAAGGCATGTAACAGAGAGTCAACAACAAAGTTGAGCGAGTTCACAGTTGGTTGTTTAGTTATAGTATTCATTTCGTAAACCGTATGTTTGTTTAGTAAACTATGTATCGTATTTATTTGTATCGCGGCCTTCCAGGCATGTTTGCGAAGATTAGTGGGGGCTTCCCATGTGTTACTAGTCTAGCTGTATTTACAAGTGACCTTCCCCTAACAAGGTCAGTGGTACGTATTCCAGTAACGATGAAAGTACAAGTAATCATTTAACCCCATTCCCAACCCCGGGAATCCCATGCCTTGGTAAAAGTGTGAACTCACCTTGGTTTGCTCGGTAAGATTAAATATCTTGATTACCAGTTGAACAAACACGCCCTAAAAGGGTTACTGATAACAGTTAGTTCTACGTGCACATAAACCACATTTTACACGCACAGTTAATTCACATATTCATTGTTCACATAAATCTCATTCATTGATCAGATAACGCACATATATAGTTTAAGTCATGATCGTTAATTCACTTGTCTAGTGCCCTAGAATCATTGCTTAAATCATGTCATAGTTCAAACTTGCATCACACATATATTCATAGTATTATTCGAACACACTGCATGCCCAATAGACAGACCCGATCGTCTTGTGGCGCAGCCTGTTATCGTGCCGGCCCACGTAAAGTGGGTTTCAACATTACTCGGCCCTTACAATTGCACCTATGTCCACATAAACCACCTAACATGTCTTGCCTAGTTTAGTGCAGCCCAGACTAGGTGCAGCCCAATCTGAACATCATTAATCATGCGGCCCGGTTGGCCCCAGGCCCAACTGGGATTTAGAACTCGGCCCTTATTAGTAACCCAACTTACATGTGTGACATAATCTAAAACATAATTTTAGTTTTGAAAACCTTTTCGATCAGTTAAAAGTGCACTCCCCCATCCCATTACAATTTCGTATGGATCAAATAACATGCACGTTCAAAATCAAAATATCAATTCCTCAGCAAGTTCCATTCAATCGGCTATACCATATATTCTACCCAACCTGTTATCGCATCCCTTCCCCATCATCATCATCCTCAAAATAACCCATGTAGCACAAAATTTCGGGGTACTATCTAACAGTTTTTATTCGCGCGGTAAACACCCGACAATCATGTTTCAATTATATTCTGGCTAATTAGCTACCACTAAATCATATCATAACAATATCCATATTACACCTACCAATCGTTCATATAGTTTATTATGACATAATCTCCATCAACATGCATATTAACATAAGATATTCATTAAAGCACATGACCAAGGGACTCACTAGTTGACAAATACATAACACATGTCACTGACAATACACATGCAAATATGGATAGTATGGCTGACAACATGAATTGATCCTTATCTAAATTGGTTGCACTTGCTTAACATCAATAATAGTCAACAAGGGTTTACCTCAAAGTTAGCGATTAGAAGGTAGGGCCTACTTGCCGTCGCACAAGAGATATGGGAGTAGGGTTTTTCATAGTTATCGATTACATGTACTGGTTTAAAACAAATCCTATATTAAACGTTACTGGGCCAAAGCCCATTCCTTGTTTTCGTTGGCGACACTAATGGACGAAAACACTTAGGTGTTTTCGTGGGAAGGATGATTTCGTGTGGGGTGTAGGGGTGTAAAGGATCCATTTGTTTATTAAATATACAAATCGAATAAACAATACAATATACATATAACATCTATATACATATCATGTATACTACAATCTACACCCAACACGTGTATTGCACATCATGTAATTATAAAAGCACACTTAACACCCACCATATATAACATACCAACCACAATACGATTTAACATATTATAACGTGTACAGTTGTGAAACAAACAAGCCGTGTCAACAAACAATCTAAACAATTAACGTGCAATAGTGCGAAGATGGAATCTTGGAAACTCGAGTTGTCACATTATCCCCAACTTGAAAGAAATTTCGTCTCGAAATTTAGCATGCGGTTACTGAGGAAGCTAGTTAAGTTTGCATGGTTTACTGGTTTTCCTGGGGTGTCACATCATCCCCCGTTGATTTGGAATTTCATCCCAAAATTCTGTAGTAGCTTCAGCCTCAGTAGTGGTTGCACTGTTTCTGAACAACCGGGGATACTTGAGTTTCATTTGATCTTCTCGTTCCCAAGTAAACTCTGGGCCACGACGGGAGTTCCAACGAACTCGAACAAGAGGTATTCTGGTGCGTTTGAGGACCTTAACATCCTGGTCCGTGATTTCAACTGGTTCCTCGACGAATCGCAACTGATCGTCGATAGTGAGCTCCTTCAGAGGAACTACGAGGGTCTCATCTGACAGACACTTCTTCAGATTCGACACGTGAAAAACGTTGTGAACTGCACCGAGTTCTGTTGGTAGGTTTAGTTTGTAGGCCACTTTGCCTATTTTCTCGATGATTTCGAACGGTCCGACATTTCGCGGATTGAGTTTGCCCCTTTTGCCAAAACGAACCACACCCTTCCAGGGTGAAACTTTGAGTAGCACTCGATCCCCAACTTAGAACTCGAGTGGTTTCCGACGCTTGTTTGCGTAGGCTTTCTGACGGTCACGAGCTGCCGCCATGCGTTGCCGTATCTGAGCAATTCTTTCCGTTGTGTCCACTACAAGTTCTGGACCCGTGATCTGACTATCACCCACCTCTGCCCAACAAAGAGGTGATCGGCATTTACGCCCGTACAATGCCTCGAATGGAGCGGCTTGAATGCTGGTGTGGTATCTGTTGTTATACGAGAACTCCACTAACGGGAGGTGTTTTTCCTAGCCGTTGCCGAAATCGATTACACATGCACGAAGCATGTCTTCTAAAGTTTGAATAGTGCACTCAGACTGCCCATCCGTCTGAGGGTGATAAGTTGTGCTCATGTCTAAACGAGAGCCAAAAGATTTGTGCATTGCTTGCCACAATTCTGAAGTAAAACGTGCGTCACGATCGGAGATAATCGAGGTTGGCACCCCGTGCCTCGAGACAACTTCCTTAAGATATACGTCTGCTAGAGTAGAGAACTTGTCTGTTTCCTTGATAGCCAAGAAATGTGCAGACTTAGTGAGTCGATCCACGATCACCCAAATAGTATCATTCCCACGTTGAGATCTAGGCAGGCCAGTAACAAAATCCATGGAAATTTGCTCCCATTTCCATTGTGGTATCTCTGGTTGTTGGAGTAGGCCCGATGGTTTCTGATATTCAGTCTTGACTCTCGCACAAGTCAAACACTTGCTAACGTAAGTTGCTATATGAGCTTTCATGCTAGGCCACCAATACGTAGTTCTGAGATCGTGGTACATCTTATCTGAACCAGGATATACTGAGTAGCGAGACTTATGAGCTTCATCCATCACAAGCTCGCGTAAGTTTCCATAGTGTGGGACCCAAATGCGTTCTGTTACATAGTAGGCGCCGTCTGCCTTTTGTTCTAACTGTTGCCTTGAGCCGCGTAGGGCTTCAGCCCTGACGTTTTCTGGTTTCAATGCTTCTACCTGAGCATCTCTTATCTGTGCAGGAAGACTAGATTGGATAGTGAGTTGTAAAGCACGTACGCATCTAGGTGTAGTATCCTTTCGACTGAGGGCATCGGCCACAACATTGGCTTTACCCAGATGGTACTTGATGGCACATTCGTAATCATTCAACAGCTCGACCCATCGACGTTGTCGCATGTTCAATTCCTTTTGCTTTAAGATATGCTCGAGACTCCTGTGATCGGTGTAGATGGTGCACTGGGTACCGTACAGGTAATGTCTCCATATCTTGAGCGCGAAAAAAAAAAACAGCTCCCAGCTCTAGATCATGTGCAGTGTAGTTCCTTTCATGAACTTTAAGTTGGCGTGAGGCGTAGGCTATGACCTTGTCACGTTGCATCAACACACATCCAAGACCATGAATGGATGCGTCGCAATAGACCACAAAATTGTCTGTGCCCTCTGGCAATGAGAGAATATGTACGCTACAGAGCCTATCCTTTAGGTGCTGAAATGCAGATTCTTGTGGCTCACCCCAACAGTAAGTGACTCCTTTCTAAGTTAGTAAAGTGAGAGGTTGCGTAATCTTGGAAAAATCCTTGATGAACCATCTTTAGTAGCCCGCCAAACCCAAGAATTGGCGAATTTCCGTTGGGGTGCGAGGTGCAGGCCAGTTCTTAATCGAGTCTACCTTAGATTGATCAACATGAATCCCATCCTTGTTCACCACGTGGCCTAGAAAGTGGACTTCACTAGAAGCCAGAAGTCGCATTTGGAAAACTTGGCGTACAGTTGTTCAGTTCGAAGGAGTTCCAAAATAAGCCGCAGATGTTGCTCGTGTTCCTCCTGGCTCTTGGAGTAGATCAAAATGTCTTCGATAAATACAATAACAAACTTATCCAGATAGGGCTTGCACACTCTGTTCATAAGATCCATGAAGACCGCAGGCGCGTTTGTTAGCCCGAATAGTATGACTAGAAACTCGTACTGGCCGTAGCGAGTTCTGAATGCTGTTTTGGAGACGTCCTCATCCTGGACTCTCAGTTAATGGTAGCCTGACCTCAGGTCAATCTTCGAGTAATAGCTCGACCCTTGCAACTGGTCGAATAAGTCATCGATGCGTGGAAGAGGATAGTGATTCTTCACAGTCACCTTGTTCAGTTCGCGGTAATCTATGCACATGCAGAAGGTACCGTCTTTCTTCTTCACAAATAATACTGGAGCTCCCCAGGGCGAAGAGCTAGGACGAATGAAACCCTTATTCAAGAGTTCTTGCAATTGTTTGGACAGTTCTTCCAGTTCGGTTGGAACTAAGCGATAAGGTGCTCGAGCTATGGGTGCTGCTCCAGAAGCTAGCTCGATCTGAAATTCGACCTGGCGATGAGGCGGTAGCCCCGGTAAATCTTCAGGAAACACCTGAGGAAAATCGCGTACTACTGGGATATCCTTGACATTCTTCTCTTTCGTTGATGCGTTAGTAACTAGTGCTAAAATAGCAGTGTGGCCCTTTCGCAAACACTTCTGAGCCTTCAGGAAGGAGATGATGCCAACCACGGCACCACTCTTGTCACCTTGAACTTCGAGAGGTTCTTTACCAGAATGGGGAATACGAACAATCTTCTCCTTGCAAAGAATCTCTGCCTGCTGTTGGGATAACCAATGCATCGCGATGACGATGTCTAAACTACCAAGAACGATGGGAATGAGGTCGATAGAGAAGGTCTGACCAGCTAGAACAAGGTTACAATCTTTGACTATGTGCGTGGCCTCTAAACTTTTACCATTTGCTAACCCTACGACATGTTTGGTGTTCAAAAGTATTGGTGTGCGTTTAAGCATTTGACTAACTTTTGGAGACACATAACTGGTATCGGCACCATTGTTTCCATCATTGTTTCCCCCGCTGTTGTTCCCATTGCCCTGATTATTGTTGTTGTTGTTCTGATTCGCAGGTATCGAGCTCCTGCAATCCTTAGCTTCATGACCCATCTTGAGACACCTCTGGTAACGACCCCTGTTGCACTGACCACTGTGGTGCCTGTTGCATGTGTTGCACTTTGGGTGGTTTCCTCGATATCCACCCTGCCCTTGACTACCAGAAGATTGCTGACCAGGACTCTGGTAGTCATCGATCTTTCGCTGCTGTGCCTGGGACTGAACCGAAGTCGAACCCTTGCTGGAGGTTCCATCCCATTTTCGCTTGTTGTCACTGGGAATAGCAGAAGTAGTAGTAGTAGTAGTAGTAGTAGTAGTAGTAGTAGTAGTAGTAGTAGTAGTAGTAGTAGTAGTAGTAGTAGCACCAATACGTTTAGGCAGCTTGTTCTGTTCCACTGCCTGGTTTGTGAGACGATGAGTAAGACGAGTAACATCTTGAATAGTAGCAAGGTTAGCAGCAGTCACATGACTTTGAATCTCTGGTACTAAGCCTTTGAGGTACAGTTCAATGCGCTTGATGGGAGGATCCACCATAATTGGACATAACACTGCCAGTTCGTTGGATCGTTTCGTGTACGCTTCTATCTCTGACCCCGTCATCTTCAGGTTAAAGAACTCCACTTCCAGCTTGTGGATGTCATCACGACTACAGTATTCACATTTGATCAGTTCCTTAAAATCATTCCATGGGGTGGCATTAGCAGCCGCCAGCCCCAGCATCTGAACTTGCGCATTCCACCAAGTTAGCGCAGTGCCTTTGAGAGTACCAGTGGCGTACTTAACCCTACGAGCCTCAGGGCATTCACACATTTTGAAGACCGATTCGAGCTTCTCGAACCAGTGGAGGAGTCCAACAGCCCCTTTAGTGCCACTAAAAGTACTAGGACAACAATCCATGAAAGTTTTGAACGTGCACACAGGTGGCTGAGCGTGTTGACCTGTCGTGTGCGTAAGAGTAAACATACTTGAGCACGAGTGTTGGTTTACGAGAGTAGGATCAAAAGATCCTAGAGTAAGTGGTGATGGCAGGTTATACCTCCTGCCTGGGCAGCTGCGAGTGCTGCAGTAACTTGTTCAGTGATCAAAGCCGCCAACTGGGCTTGAGTTAGGTTAACGCGTCCACTCATGATCTTGATATCAAAGAGAACATGAGTGAGAGAGGTTCGCCAAAGTGCGATGACAGAAGAGAGTAAGCACATAAGTGTTTCAATCAACAGTTGTTACGTTTATCTAAGAATACCATGAGCAAAGTTCTATGTAATCTAGCAAGTAGGCAATGTAAACATAAATCATATCACCTAGAATGTCGAGTCTTGCACGTGGAGCGAAGCGTCGTTGTGGATCGTTGAGCACTGTTCAGGTTATAGTCTGGTTTTAACAAAAACTTTTTCCCCTTATTAAAACCAAGTTCACTAGAACCAATGGCTCTGATACCAATCTGTCACACCCCCAAAATCCACAGGCGGAGTATCACCGCATGGAGGCGTGTCATGACCAGGATCAAGCCACCAATCATATTGAACATTTTAAGTAATAGATAAAAGTCATTCATCAATATGAAAGGTGTTCAAAACCATAACATAGTTAAGCGTTTAGCGGAAGCATAAATATGTAAACCCAACATAAGTTTAAATGTTTCAAATGTTTAGCATGGCACACAGCTGTCCATGTCCCACAACGACTCCTCTCCACTCCCATGCAAGCTCCATAGATACCTAACGACCTGCAAGGCATGTAACAGAGAGTCAACAACAAAGTTGAGCGAGTTCACAGTTGGTTGTTTAGTTATAGTATTCGTTTCGTAAACCGTATGTTTGTTTAGTAAACTATGTATCGTATTTATTTGTATCGCGGCCTTCCAAGCATGTTTGCGAAGATTTGTGGGGGTTTCCCATGTATTCAAGACTAGTTGTATTTGTATCGCGGCCCTCCAGGCATGTTTGTGAAGTTTAGTATTCGTATCGCGGCCATTCCAGGCATGTTTGCGAAGATTAGTATTCGTATCGCGGCCATTCCAGGCATGTTTGTGAAGATTAGTATTCGTATCGCGGCCATTCCAGGCATGTTTGCGAAGATTAGTGGGGGCTTCCCATGTGTTACTAGTCTAGCTGTATTTACAAGTGACCTTCCCCTAACAAGGTCAGTGGTACGTATTCCAGTAACGATGAAAGTACAAGTAATCATTTAACCCCATTCCCAACCCCGGGAATCCCATGCCTTGGTAAAAGTGTGAACTCACCTTGGTTTGCTCGGTAAGATTAAATATCTTGATTACCAGTTGAACAAACACGCCCTAAAAGGGTTACTGATAACAGTTAGTTCTACGTGCACATAAACCACATTTTACACGCACAGTTAATTCACATATTCATTGTTCACATAAATCTCATTCATTGATCAGATAACGCACATATATAGTTTAAGTCATGATCGTTAATTCACTTGTCTAGTGCCCTAGAATCATTGCTTAAATCATGTCATAGTTTAAACTTGCATCACACATACATTCATAGTATTATTCGAACACACTGCATGCCCAATAGACAGACCCGATCGTCTTGTGGCGCGGCCTGTTATCGTGCCGGCCCACGTAAAGTGGGTTTCAACATTACTCGGCCCTTACAATTGCACCTATGTCCATATAAACCACCTAACATGTCTTGCCTAGTTTAGTGCGGCCCAGACTAGGTGCAGCCCAATCTGAACATCATTAATCATGCGGCCCGGTTGGCCCCAGGCCCAACTGGGATTTAGAACTCGGCCCTTATTAGTAACCCAACTTACATCTGTGACCTAATCTAAAACATAATTTTAGTTTTGAAAACCTTTTTGATCAGTTACAAGTGCACTCCCCCATCCCATTACAATTTCGTATGGATCAAATAACATGCACGTTCAAACTCAAAATATCAATTCCTCAGCAAGTTCCATTCAATCGGCTATACCATATATTCTACCCAACCTGTTATCGCATCCCTTCCCCATCATCATCATCCTCAAAATAACCCATGTAGCACAAAATTTCGGGGTACTATCTAACAGTTTTTATTCGCGCGGTAAACACCCGATAATCATGTTTCAATTATATTCTGGCTAATTAGCTACCACTAAATCATATCATAACAATATCCATATTACACCTACCAATCGATCATATAGTTTATTATGACATAGTCTCCATCAACATGCATATTAACATAAGATATTCATTAAAGCACATGACCAAGGGACTCACTAGTTGACAAATACATAACACATGTCACTGACAATACACATGCAAATATGGATAGTATGGCTGACAACATGAATTGATCCTTATCTAAATTGGTTGCACTTGCTTAACATCAATAATAGTCAACAAGGGTTTACCTCAAAGTTAGCGATTGGAAGGAAGGGCCTACTTGCCGTCGCACAAGAGATGTGGGAGTAGGGTTTTTCATAGTTATCGATTACATGTACTGGTTTAAAACAAATCCTATATTAAATGTTACTGGGCCAAAGCCCATTCCATGTTTTCGTTGGCCACACTAATGGACGAAAACACTTAGGTGTTTTCGTGGGAAGGATGATTTCGTGTGGGGTGTAGGGGTGTAAAGGATCCATTTGTTTATTAAATAGACAAATCGAATAAACAATACAATATATATATAACATCTATATACATATCATGTATACTACAATCTACACCCAACACGTGTATTGCACATCATGTAATTATAAAAGCACACTTAACACCCACCATATATAACATACCAACCACAATACGATTTAACATATTATAACGTGTACAGTTGTGAAACAAACAAGCCGTGTCAACAAACAATCTAAACAATTAACGTGCAATAGTGCGAAGATGGAATCTTGGAAACTCGAGTTGTCACCTACGTGGCCTCAACCCACATGATCAATGGAGGGCGAGGAAGGCCAAGCAAGGCGGCAAGAAGACTGGACAATGACTGGAAGGACGAACAAGTTGTCTTTCCAAAAGTCCGAGGCGGACCGCGCGATAGGCGCGCTGTGGTTATCACAGGCCGCCTGGCTCACTACTGCACCGAGCGATTATTCATCGACCCGGGCAGTACATCTGATATTATATATGTCACACCCCGACCACGTAGAACATACAAAACGTGGCGGAAACGTCGGGGAGTGTTGTAACAGAATTAATTGTTTCAAATCCATGGCAATTGAAGTTTCGTTTTATTAATTAAAAGTGTTACAATGTCTTAACAAACAAGAAATACAACATAATTAACTAGTCTTGCATCTTTTATTGTCACTAAAGCCCAAGTCTGCCTATATGTATCTTGATCATCTTATGCAACAGTTCCTGAAAAACACATGTGAAAATAGGTACGTCAGCATAAAAATGCCTGTGAGATACATAGGTTTTGTGAAAATAGGTTCCATGACTTATGTTTGAGAAAATGTTTAGTCATGAACCTTGTAATTTGCTTTGTTTTGTAAATCATTTGAAAAACAATGAGTTCAGATGATATGTATAAAATAAATGAATAATGTATGGTTAAATGAATAACCATAGTAAAATGGATTTGTATAAGATAAGTTGTTTGTAAAACAATGTCTTGTGAAAAGTATGTTATTTGTATAAAATGTTATATGTATCAAACTGAAATGATTCAAATAACGCTACAATATGTAATACCATACAAACACTTATATATAGGAAGTACCAGCGGCGTATCCACCATGCTTGTATCATATTACACACGTATCGTTACTTAATCATTTAACCAACCCAAACCACCAAAGTAATGTTTAACAGTTATAGAAATGTTTATGTATGGTCAAAGACGGTTCACACGGTTCATAGATACAAACGGTTCACAGATACAAACGGTTCACAGATACAAACGGTTCACAGATATCAACGGATCACAGATACAAACGGTTCACAGATACAAACGGTTCACAGATATCAACGGATCACAGATACAAACGGTTCACAGATACAAACGGTTCACAGATATCAACAGATCACAGATACAAACGGTTCACAGATACAAACGGTTCACAGATATCAACGGATCACAGATACAAACGGTTCACATAGTCAAATGTTTACAACGGTTCAATATGTAGTATAAAGTATTCATATGCTGGATAAGTATATGCAACAGAAAAGCAATGTAAAACAATGTACTAAGTATGCTAAGTTAACATACAAAGCAGAAAAGTCATGTAAATCAATGTACTAATAGTGTACTAATGAACATAACCAGTATATGATGTGAAAACAGGAAAGCACGAAAGTAACAAGTAGGCACATGTGTTCCACCCCAAAACAGTTTGGAAAACAGTAAAAGAGGGGTCTATGTACTCACCTGAGATTGCTCAGTAGTCCTTGAGTAACAACTAAACAATGCTAGAGATCGCGGATATCAAACGGCACCTAGTATAGGTAGCTACATTAATAAACCGGACCTGAATCGGAAGATCGGGTAGCATTAGGGTTTGTAAACCAAACGAGTGTAGAGACTCGTGTCATTTGGTTTAACAAAGCCTACATACTAAATGAAACTTAACCTGAGTGATTTCGACCCATTACGACCCGTTTAGGAAGCTTATGCTTCTTTAACGTGTCGTGCGCGTGAAACGCGTTTGGACCGCCTAACTAGTCCTATGACAAGTATTATATGCCTAAACATGTTACATAATCAGTTACGTGACAAAAGTTTAGGTTACATATGCTAAATTACCAATTATGTATGAAAAGGGTATTCTGGTAATTTACCTAAGGCATATAAACTACCTATCATACAACTACTTAACGATGTGACCATAGGGTATAACCTCGGAAGGTTATTCCCTACCTACTATGGTCACCTAATGTGTTTGGTCGGATCCTAATGATCGACCAAACTGGGTCGGGTTCGAAGGTATAGGCGATTTATCAGATCGCCTACCCTACGACCCTAGACAACGTGGTAATCAGTGGGCATAGTCCCAAGGGACTATGACCAACGTGATTACAATCACGTTGCGAAGTTCAAACGAACTTCGCATTGACCATTACTGGTCAACGCAGAAAGTCAAACAAAGTTTGACTTTCAGACTCGATAAAACAATAAAATAAGGAAAAGAACGAAAGAATACTTACGAAGGGTCCAAGAATGGAAGGTTTGGATCCGAACACTCTCAGGTATGAAGTGTTAAACACGACAACTTAGAGAGCAAGTTCAGATTCAAAGGTGTGAGTTTTTGGTTGTGATGTTGGTTAGTATTTATAGGAAATGGTCCACCGCTAGGATCGTTTCTTGGAAAAGGAGGCAATGATCAAGGCCGTACACTTGTCGGAATGTTATGGTGCCACAAATGCTCCATAACTTAGTGATTAAGCAAGTTGCAAACATGTGGTTGTGGTTAAACCTGCTGAAAACAGGCTGTTAAACATTGCACCTGGTCTGCAGACCCCATACGCATCGTATGGTATACATACCATACGCATCGTATGGTGCAAGTTTGGCAGAATTACAGTTTTGGTCCCTGAACTGTATTTTGGCCATTTTTGACACGTTTAAGGCCCGTTAACCCCATTTCAAAGCTCTAAAATGAAGTTAAAGTATAGGGAACTTAAAACATGCTCAAAAATATCTCGGATGTCGGTTCGTTTAGCCGTACGAACGCGATGTTCGCTTAATTACGACGGAATGCGCATAAGCGCGAAAAACGATCCAAATGACGAAACGAACGGATTTTTCTTAAGGCGAACACTAAAATATAATGTAGTCATGCTTACATAAATTTTTGGATGTCCGAATGTATGCAGAACGTGAGTTACGCGTAAAGATGCAAACTTGTGCACTTTTTGACACTTTTAGTCCCTGAATGACCCTAAAGTTTATTTTAGCACACCGAACCCCTCAAAGCCTATTTCTAAGCTATGTGAAGGATATTTAGGGTATGTTTAACTTATGGTCATGCTCCGGAAGGTCTGTTACAGTTCAAATTGGCATACTTTCGCAGTTTGTCAACTTTAGTCCCTGTAAGCGATTAAACTTTGATTTCACCACACCAAACCTTCCAAAACTTATAACTAAGTTATGTAAAGGTTATTTAAGGTATGTTAAGCCTATTTCACTTTTCCAGAGTGTTCGTTGGATTAAACTGGTTATATCTACACATCAGAGCGCGTATAACCCTCCAGAAAGCGATTTAGAGCTTGAAATCGAACATGAGTTGATATGTGCAATTGATACACATATTTATACAAGCCCAAAGTATGAAATACAATATTTCATTGGTTTGGTATTTGTTTGATGGTTGAAATGACACAGGTGTTACAGTCTCCCCTACTTTAGGAAATTTCGTCCCGAAATTAATTCGTAGGAGTCTATTTGTGACTTTGTGTCAAAAAAACCACCAGAGATATGTAAGGTATAATCCTGTCATTTCCTTAACGGACATTCTTTAGAACGAAAATGAACAGACGGAGTCATTTTCCTCAACGAGTATTCTTCAGAAGCGGAAATGAAGGAATAAACAAACGGGGATTCATTTCCTCAACGGACAATCTTCAGAAACGTAAAATGAACAAACGGAGTCATTTTCTACGGTTGCTTCCTCAGACACGGAAATGAAAAGGATAGACAAACGGATATTCATTTCCCTTACGGAAAATCTTCAGAAACGAAAATGAACAAACAGAGTCATTTTCTACGGTTGCTTCCTCAGAAACGGAAATGAAAAGGATAGACAAACGGATATTCATTTCCCTTACGGAAAATCTTCAGAAACGAAAATGAACAAACGGAGTCATTTTCTACGGTTGCTTCCTCAGAAACGGAAATGAAAAGGATGGACAAACGGATATTCATTTCCTTAACGGAAAATCTTCAGAAACGAAAATGAACAAACGGAGTCATTTTCTACGGTTGCTTCCTCAGAAACGGAAATGAAAAGGATGGACAAACGGATATTCATTTCCTTTACGGAAAATCTTCAGAAACGAAAATGAACAAACGGAGTCATTTTCTACGGTTGCTTCCTCAGAAACGGAAATGAAAAGGATGGACAAACGGATATTCATTTCCTTTACGGAAAATCTTCAGAAACGAAAATGAACAAACGGAGTCATTTTCTACGGTTGCTTCCTCAGAAACGGAAATGAAAAGGATGGACAAACGGATATTCATTTCCTTAACGGAAAATCTTCAGAAACGAAAATGAACAAACGGAGTCATTTTCTACGGTTGTTTCCTCAGAAACGGAAATGAATGGAGTTAACTTCTAGGCACATTACAAAGCTTACTGTGGTTTCTGTGCACTAAATTCCATAATTATGTATGCATCCATAATTACGTAATTCCTTGCATAGTCCGCACAGTTTGTCTTGTAATGTTCATAAGCACATAAACACATAGTTATTTAATTGTTATTATCTTGTTATTGATTGCAATTAACTTGGCACCTCGTACTTCGTTTCTCTTGGAAGAAACGGGTACTTAGGATTTTCGTGGAAAACGCAAGAGATCATACAACGGAAGAAATTTGGGAGTAGTCTGTTCTTCAAGGAATGCGGTTCCTTGATTGTCGGTATTGTAGGGGATATGTTGTTTATACATACAATCACATAAATACATTGTAATGTAAATAAAAGGTTTATTTATGAACAATGATCACAACTGTTTCTTGGACCTTGACAACTAAAGAAAATAATACATAAGGATTGATTATTTCTAAACAGCGTTGTCTTCCATTCGGTCAGATGCTCATCCCTGTGCTGGATTTGCATTAGCAAGCTTTGGGCAATTTCTTCGGAAATGACCCATCTCGCCACAGTTGAAGCAAGAACCTGGTAGAAAACGACCTTGAGCGGTATTGTTGTTAACTTGATTTGGTGCAGCTGCAGCTGGGCAGACTCTTGCTGTATGGCCTATGAGTCCGCAAGTTTGGCATTTGCGGCACTTCACAGCAGCATGATGATGTAGGCCACATTGGTTGCACAAGGGTGCAGTTCCATTGTAGGGTTTCCTGGCAGGGGGTTGAGCTGGTTGATTGAGGACGGCTTGATCATTGTGAGCGACCACAGCGTAGTTCTGAGAAGCCTTTCGCTTCTTTGACCTCTTAGGGGATCCAGTCTGTTCATCCATGATCTTTGATTCCTCGATTGGTTCCGATTCTTCGACCGGCTTCTTGTCACCTTTTCGGAAAAGTTTACCTTTCCTGATCTTTGATTCAGTCAAGGTTGCAGATAGCTCAATGGCCTGTCTAACTGTAGTAGGGTTGCTACCAGTCAAAATGTCTTGTATTGAGTCAGGGAGGCCATCAATGTACTTTTCGATTGCCTTATCCAAAGGCGTGACCATGTTTGGGCATAACAGACTTAACTCTTCATAACGGTCCGTGTAGGCTCGATGCTCACCGCTGTCTTGCTCAAGATTGTCGAATTCCCTTTCCAAAGCCCTGATCTCGTGTCGAGGACAGAATTCCTTCATCATAAGGGCCCTAAGTTCAGCCCATGTCTGTGCTAGAGCAACTTCTGCACCACGATCCCTCATAATCCCATTCCACCACGTAAGGGCTCTCTTCTGGAACACACTCGAAGCAAACTCGACCTTGCGATTGTCAGGACACTGCACGTGGCGGAAAGTATTTTCAATGCTCTCGAACCATTGGAGAAGCCCCGTCGCTCCCTCAGAACCACTAAACTTGAGTGGTTTCGCCGAGTTAAAACTCTTGAAATTGCATGGACCATTGTTGTTGTTGTTGGCTTGATTCCATTGAGCAAAGAGGTTTGGGAATTGAGCAGCCATTTGCTGCGCAATGATTTCTGCCAGCTCGGCAGTCGCTATCTGGTTTTCGCGTCGAGGAGGCATTCTAAAAGAGGAACATGAAAGGAAACGAGTGAGAGAATTAGACGAAAAGAATGAGATGAAGCAAATCTGATGAAAGCAAGGATAGTGGTCATTTGTTTGTTACTACAAAGCAACAAACGACCTCGGTGAATAATCAAAGTAAATAGGTCAAAAATAATGTATCGCGAAGACATGCTCGCCTATAAGTGAACACTCATCCCAAGAATTCCCAGGTAAGCACAACTGGTCTCGCGTCTGGTTGAGATGTATACGAGGTGCTTGCCTAGACAGAAAACTCAGAATACAGGCATTCACCCTTCCAGTTTGCACGTGTTCACATTATTTAAAACCCAAAACCTTGACGAGATTTTGAAAACTCAAAGGGGTTCAAAACCATATAATAGAGAGTTCAAAACCTTACAATAGAGGGTTCAAAACCTAGAAATCAATCATCCTAGAACAGATGATTAGTTTTCAAAGCGGTTTTGAAATTTATGTTCTTGTTGTGGTCGTCGCCTAAGGATAGGTGACGGTATTGTTTTATGACTACACGCAAGTAAACTCGCGTTAGGGTCCTAAGAAGGTTATAGACTAGGTCAAAGCATTACTAATAACCTAATTCCCTATAACCATTGGCTCTGATACCATCTTTTCTGTCACACCCCGACCACGTAGAACATACAAAACGTGGCGGAAACGTCGGGGAGTGTTGTAACAGAATTAATTGTTTCAAATCCATGGCAATTGAAGTTTCGTTTTATTAATTAAAAGTGTTACAATGTCTTAACAAACAAGAAATACAACATAATTAACTAGTCTTGCATCTTTTATTGTCACTAAAGCCCAAGTCTGCCTATATGTATCTTGATCATCTTATGCAACAGTTCCTGAAAAACACATGTGAAAATAGGTACGTCAGCATAAAAATGCCTGTGAGATACATAGGTTTTGTGAAAATAGGTTCCATGACTTATGTTTGAGAAAATGTTTAGTCATGAACCTTGTAATTTGCTTTGTTTTGTAAATCATTTGAAAAACAATGAGTTCAGATGATATGTATAAAATAAATGAATAATGTATGGTTAAATGAATAACCATAGTAAAATGGATTTGTATAAGATAAGTTGTTTGTAAAACAATGTCTTGTGAAAAGTATGTTATTTGTATAAAATGTTATATGTATCAAACTGAAATGATTCAAATAACGCTACAATATGTAATACCATACAAACACTTATATATAGGAAGTACCAGCGGCGTATCCACCATGCTTGTATCATATTACACACGTATCGTTACTTAATCATTTAACCAACCCAAACCACCAAAGTAATGTTTAACAGTTATAGAAATGTTTATGTATGGTCAAAGACGGTTCACACGGTTCATAGATACAAACGGTTCACAGATACAAACGGTTCACAGATACAAACGGTTCACAGATATCAACGGATCACAGATACAAACGGTTCACAGATACAAACGGTTCACAGATATCAACGGATCACAGATACAAACGGTTCACAGATACAAACGGTTCACAGATATCAACGGATCACAGATACAAACGGTTCACAGATACAAACGGTTCACAGATATCAACGGATCACAGATACAAACGGTTCACATAGTCAAATGTTTACAACGGTTCAATATGTAGTATAAAGTATTCATATGCTGGATAAGTATATGCAACAGAAAAGCAATGTAAAACAATGTACTAAGTATGCTAAGTTAACATACAAAGCAGAAAAGTCATGTAAATCAATGTACTAATAGTGTACTAATGAACATAACCAGTATATGATGTGAAAACAGGAAAGCACGAAAGTAACAAGTAGGCACATGTGTTCCACCCCAAAACAATTTGGAAAACAGTAAAAGAGGGGTCTATGTACTCACCTGAGATTGCTCAGTAGTCCTTGAGTAACAACTAAACAATGCTAGAGATCGCGGATATCAAACGGCACCTAGTATAGGTAGCTACATTAATAAACCGGACCTGAATCGGAAGATCGGGTAGCATTAGGGTTTGTAAACCAAACGAGTGTAGAGACTCGTGTCATTTGGTTTAACAAAGCCTACATACTAAATGAAACTTAACCTGAGTGATTTCGACCCATTACGACCCGTTTAGGAAGCTTATGCTTCTTTAACGTGTCGTGCGCGTGAAACGCGTTTGGACCGCCTAACTAGTCCTATGACAAGTATTATATGCCTAAACATGTTACATAATCAGTTACGTGACAAAAGTTTAGGTTACATATGCTAAATTACCAATTATGTATGAAAAGGGTATTCTGGTAATTTACCTAAGGCATATAAACTACCTATCATACAACTACTTAACGATGTGACCATAGGGTATAACCTCGGAAGGTTATTCCCTACCTACTATGGTCACCTAATGTGTTTGGTCGGATCCTAATGATCGACCAAACTGGGTCGGGTTCGAAGGTATAGGCGATTTATCAGATCGCCTACCCTACGACCCTAGACAACGTGGTAATCAGTGGGCATAGTCCCAAGGGACTATGACCAACGTGATTACAATCACGTTGCGAAGTTCAAACGAACTTCGCATTGACCATTACTGGTCAACGCAGAAAGTCAAACAAAGTTTGACTTTCAGACTCGATAAAACAATAAAATAAGGAAAAGAACGAAAGAATACTTACGAAGGGTCCAAGAATGGAAGGTTTGGATCCGAACACTCTCAGGTATGAAGTGTTAAACACGACAACTTAGAGAGCAAGTTCAGATTCAAAGGTGTGAGTTTTTGGTTGTGATGTTGGTTAGTATTTATAGGAAATGGTCCACCGCTAGGATCGTTTCTTGGAAAAGGAGGCAATGATCAAGGCCGTACACTTGTCGGAATGTTATGGTGCCACAAATGCTCCATAACTTAGTGATTAAGCAAGTTGCAAACATGTGGTTGTGGTTAAACCTGCTGAAAACAGGCTGTTAAACATTGCACCTGGTCTGCAGACCCCATACGCATCGTATGGTATACATACCATACGCATCGTATGGTGCAAGTTTGGCAGAATTACAGTTTTGGTCCCTGAACTGTATTTTGGCCATTTTTGACACGTTTAAGGCCCGTTAACCCCATTTCAAAGCTCTAAAATGAAGTTAAAGTATAGGGAACTTAAAACATGCTCAAAAATATCTCGGATGTCGGTTCGTTTAGCCGTACGAACGCGATGTTCGCTTAATTACGACGGAATGCGCATAAGCGCGAAAAACGATCCAAATGACGAAACGAACGGATTTTTCTTAAGGCGAACACTAAAATATAATGTAGTCATGCTTACATAAATTTTTGGATGTCCGAATGTATGCAGAACGTGAGTTACGCGTAAAGATGCAAACTTGTGCACTTTTTGACACTTTTAGTCCCTGAATGACCCTAAAGTTTATTTTAGCACACCGAACCCCTCAAAGCCTATTTCTAAGCTATGTGAATGATATTTAGGGTATGTTTAACTTATGGTCATGCTCCGGAAGGTCTGTTACAGTTCAAATTGGCATACTTTCGCAGTTTGTCAACTTTAGTCCCTGTAAGCGATTAAACTTTGATTTCACCACACCAAACCTTCCAAAACTTATAACTAAGTTATGTAAAGGTTATTTAAGGTATGTTAAGCCTATTTCACTTTTCCAGAGTGTTCGTTGGATTAAACTGGTTATATCTACACATCAGAGCGCGTATAACCCTCCAGAAAGCGATTTAGAGCTTGAAATCGAACATGAGTTGATATGTGCAATTGATACACATATTTATACAAGCCCAAAGTATGAAATACAATATTTCATTGGTTTGGTATTTGTTTGATGGTTGAAATGACACAGGTGTTACAATATACGAGCAGTGCTTCAACCAATTCGATCAAGAAGACAAAGATCGGTTGCAGCCGGTGGATTACCCGTTGGCCGGGTTTGCAGGGGAAACCGTATTCCCCTTGGGCCAAATTACTTTTCCTTTGCGCCTTACCAACGGGAGGCACACAAGAACGGAGGAGGTAAACTTCATGGTTTTACCTCACACCTCCAAGTACGACGTACTTCTCGAAAGAGAGTCCAGGGCGACTTCAACATGATCACATCCGTCCCTCATTCTGCCATCGGTTTCCCAACCGAGAAGGGGATCGCGATAATATACGCCGGGAGAGAAGTTATGTCTACGGACGAGCTGCGTCCGACCAAGGTAGCAAGGCCTACCCCCAACGCTCAACCAGAAAAATGGGTTCTTAATGCAAGACACCCAGAGCAAACAGTAACGTTGGGTCACGCCTTGTCCCCTACTATCAAAGCGCACCTGAAACAACTCCTCTTCAGGAACCAGGATATTTTTGCGTGGACACCCGCAGATATGATAGGGGTACCACGAAAAATCGCGCAGCACTTCTTGAATACCATGCCAGGTATCAAGCCGGTGATCCAAGGCCAGCGCCACCTTGGATCAGCAAAAAACCAGGCGATGTATGAGCAGGTCCAAGAGCTGCTCTCCGCAGGTATCCTGCGGGAAGTCAAATACCAGACTTGGTTGTCAAACCCAGTCATGGTAGAAAAACCATCCGGGGGCTGGCGCATGTGCGTCGATTATAAAGATCTTAACAAAGCCTGCCCCAAGGATTGTTACGCACTTCCGGAGATCGACGAAAAGGTCGATAACCTCGCACCATTTCGATGGAAGTGTTTCCTCGATTGTTACAAAGGCTACCACCAGGTACAGATGGCAATCGAGGATGAAGATAAAACGGCATTCCGCACTCCTACCGGGAACTACTGCTACATCAAATTGCCGTTCGGGTTACGCAACGCGGGCGCAACCTATCAAAAGTTGATGAACGACACTTTTCGCGGTCAAATTAGCAAAAGTGTCGAAATCTATATGGATGACCTGGTCGTCATGAGCATGGAGGAAGACACCATGCTCAACGATATTGAAAGAACATTCCAAACTCTGCGAAGCGTCAACATGAAGCTCAACCCAGGGAAATGCTCGTTTGGAATGGAAGAAGGCAAATTCCTTGGATTCATCGTAACCAAAGATGGATTCAAGGTGAACCCGGAAAAAGTTCAGGCGATCGAGCGCATGCCATCGCCTTCTACGATGAAAGAAATGCAACGACTAGCTGGCAGGCTAGCCGCACTTAATAGATTCTTAGCCAACCACGCAGCTAAGTCCTACCCTTTCATCAAAACCCTGCGGAGCTGCTTAAAAAAGGAACAATTCCAGTGGACCGCAGAGGCCGAAAAAGCTTTCCGAGAGATGAAAGAGTGTTTGATTCAACTCCTAACTCTAACCGCACCACGCAAGGATGAGCCACTTATCTTGTACTTCTCTGCCGCAGACAACGCGGTAGGCGCGGTACTCATAGTGGAGCGGGAAGGAGTTCAAACACCTATCTACTACATCAGCAAAATGCTCAACGACCCAGAGACAAGGTACTCCATCATGGAGAAGTTGGTATTAGCACTAGTACACGCGTCAAGAAGGTTGCGACGTTACTTCGCAAACCATGCCATTACCGTGCTAACCAACTACAGGATCGGCCCGATCCTATCAAAACCCGACATCTCTGGTCGATTAGCAAAATGGGCAATTGAGCTGGGCGCACTTTCACTGAACTATAAGCCGCGCCCCGTAATCAAAGGCCAAGTCTTGGCTGATTTCGTTGCTGAAGTACCAGCAAATCGCATTCAAGAATGCGAAGAAGAGCAAAACCCTGCATCGCCACCATCCTTCACAGAAACTTGGGCACTATATACAGATGGTGCATCCAACAAAGATGGTGCAGGTGCAGGCCAGTGACTCGTCAGCCCCGATGGCCAAGAGCTTACCTATGCGATCCGCCTCGATTTCAAAAGCACAAATAACGAGGCAGAATATGAGGCTCTACTGGCAGGGCTGCGTCTGGCAGTCAAACTCGATGTCCAACATTTGGAAGCACACATCGATTCACTATTGGTTGTAGGCCAGGTACGCGGCGACTATGCCGCAAAAGGGGATATCATGATCCTCTACCTCGAACAGGCTTTGCAACTGAAATCAAAGTTCACTTCTTTCAATATCCGCCATATCAATAGGAGTGATAATAAACCCGCGGATGCACTATCAAAACTCGCATCCACCAGCTTCCAACACCTGGCAAAAGAGGTACGCATCGAAATTCTGCAAAATCCCTCGGTACCCCTGCGCCAAGTCAACGTCATCCAATACGGTACAACATCCGGGATGACACCAATAATTGCATACTTGCAATCAACTGTTACTCCCGAAAGCAAGGCAGAGGCACGTAAGTTGCAATACAAAGCGTGTCATTACCAAATGGGAGACGGTATCTTATACCAAAAATCATACCTGGGGCCACTACTACGATGCGTCGACCCCCAAGACGCCACGTACCTTATCAGAGAAATACACGAAGGAATATGTGGCATACACGCAGGCCCACGCATGGTAGTGGCAAAAATCATGAATGCCGGGTACTACTGGCCCGGCATGCACCTGGATGCAGACAAAGTCTTGCGCAAGTGTTTCAATTGTCAGCGGCATGCTCCCAAGACCTTGCGCCCCAAGAACAACCTGATCCCCGTCACCACCGCATGGCCATTCCAAAAATGGGCAATCGATGTGGTGGGACCATTTCCAGACGCACCAGGTGCAGTGAAATTTATCATAGTGGCTGTTGATTATTTTACAAAATGGGTAGAGGCAAAACCGCTCGCATCAACCACCGCTATGATAACAAGGAAATTCGTCTGGGAACATATCATCTGCCGTTTCAGTCTACCAATGTGCATTGTCACCGATAACGGTACCAACTTCGCTGCCGATGACTTTCAAAAGTGGCTAAAGGAGCTGAATATTGAACACATATTCTCCTCAGTGGCGCATCCACAAGGGAATGGCCACGTCGAGAGTATCAATAAAAGCTTAGTCGAAGGCATCAAAGCACGGTTGGGAACAGCCAGACGCGGCTGGGTTGATGAACTCCCAAGTATCTTATGGGCACACAGGACAAGCCCAAAGACAAGTAACGGTGAGACACCCTTCAGCCTGGTCTATGGCACTGAAGCGATGATCCCGGCAGAAGTCGGCCTCCCTTCACCTAGGATGTTGGCTATCAACAAGATAAACAACAATGAGGAGCGCAGGGTTGACTTGGACCTCCTGGAAGAAAGGCGTGAAACGCTGCCATCAATGAGGCCAAGTATAAAACCAAACTCGAAAAGTACTACAATGCACGCGTTCGCATTTGTACCTTCAATCCGGGAGACTACGTCCTTCGTGACAATGAAGCATCTAACGCGGAACGCCCAGGGAAACTCGCCCCCAAGTGGGAAGGACCCTACCTCATCCAAGAGGTCCTGGGCAAAGGCGCATATAAACTGCAAACATTAGAAGGCGAAACTATCGCACGCACATGGAATGCACAACAGCTTCGACGCTGTTATATGTAAGCCATGGTTTTTACATTTATCATGTAACCTATCGGGCCGCAGGCCATTTGCAAATAAATAAATAAATAAACGATTCAATGCAATATTGTTTATTTACTCCTATTACAAATGCGTGTCCCACTCTGCGGTATCTACAAAAACAGATTGGCAAAATCTTCATTCGCGATACCCACACAGAGTGGTGACCACACGCAACTATTGTAATAGGCCAACAATGGCAAAACATTAACCGCCTATCGGGCTGGACAGACGACTACGGTTTTCACAAAACCTACACAATTCCTACACCCTAACGGGATAAAACAGGAATTGACTAGTACTCATACGACAAAGGTATAGAGCATACCTAACTGCACTTTACAACGAGTAAAGTTCTTCATACTTGCATATCATCTAGATATTCAAAAGGCAATTACAGACTTAGTGTTATTCACAATAACATTAAACTCATACAAGTTCAAACATGCAAGTAATAAAAACACTTGGTCAAATTGAACAGAGCGGTTAAAACTTTATATTCAAAAAAATTTTCTACACCTACGCGGTGCACAAGGGATTTACATAAAGTCTTAACAATTACATGAGGAAACAAAAAAGGCACGCAGGCCAGCCTAGTCTTTCTTTGTACCGCTGGAACCCGCACCATCCTTGCCCTCAATAGCAGGCTTTTCCTCATCTTCCTCATCCGCATATAACACTCGCTGGCGGTCAACATAGTCCTCCGACTCTAGGCATTTTTCAAGATCCTCAAGAGCGGAAATGGTTGTTTCGTTATACGCCGCAACCGCAGCAGCAAGAAGCGCTTCAGTATCCACACCGTGGAACCCGGATCGCTCATCAGTATATTGGCCCTGGGCCATAACATTCATATGAGTGATGCAACGATTGTAGCCAGCTTTAAAACCAGCATCCCGGGCGCGCTCCCTAATCTCATTAACACCTGACACATTCTCAGGTGCGTCAAGGATGGACGTAACAACCTGCGAAACAAAAATAGTACGGTTATCAAAGGCAGGCCTAAAAAAAGATAACAAAGACAGCGGATACTTACATGCCCGATCCCGTGGTTACGCATCCACTCGTGATCGCTCTTGAGCAGATCGACTGAAGAAGCAAGGCTATCTCTAGCCTCTGCAGCCTCTCTTGCCCGTGCTTCAGCTTCAGCAGCACGGGCAGAGACCTCCTTAATATTGACTCCCCTGCTCGGCACTTCAGCCTTTTAACAAGAGAAACACAAGTATACAAAAATAAATCAACATACTTGTAAGACATGTACAAATTCAAAAGCAAGAGACTTATACCTGGAGGCCCAGGATAGTTTTGGTTAAGTTGGTGCGGTCAACATTTGCCCCTTCAAGAGCCCTTGCAGCACGGGCCTCCGCCTCCTTGGCCTCTTCAAGAGCCTTGGCATGGCGAGCTTCTACTTCCTTGGCTTCTTGGGCAGCCGCAACAGCTGCGGCTTTTTCATTAACCAACGCAGCGTTCGCTGCCTTGGCATTGGTAAGCTCCTGACGAACATGAAAAAGAATTTCATTCTGTTTGGCCCAAGATTCTTTCCAAGTCTTGCGCTCATCAGATAGCGTCTTGCGCTCATTAGAAAGAGTTTCTTTCCAACTCTTGCGCTCATCAGCAAGCAGTTTTGCAAGGGTACGAACCTGTTTAAGCTCAGCAGTTGCAGCCCACTCTTCAGTCTGCTTACGCTTTTCAAAGGCAGCCTTATCCTTTTCAAGCTGCTCCGCGCCATCACGAGCAGCCCTCACCAACTATTCGGCCTCAGCCCACAAGCGCGTATTTTCCTCCTCCTTGCGTCCCAGCACCTTATAGTTTTCCAAAATGGCATTCGCCATTATGGAACTCCCCACAAGCATGGAGGAAAGTTGGTTAATCTGGACCTCAGTTGGAAGGCACGGGCCCGATTGACTTCAAAAGGGGTGCCCAAACCACCCAAAATCTCCCTACACGCGGAGGGGTCAGCAGAAATATCATCCCCTTGCATTACAGTCCATGGGGGGCGGTGATAGGTCATTGCCCGGTCTTCAGTATAGGTGCGGTAATAAAACTCCAATTCAGACTCTTCAGGCTGAATGGGAGTCTCTGAAAAACCCGCACCCCCAGAAGCGGAACCAGAAGCCTTCTCAGCAGCGGGAGACTTCTTCCCCTCAGTATAAGCAAACTTCAGGTTCAAATCATCAGTGTCCTGCGGGGAGATCAGATTATCAGCAGAGTCCACCGTATCATGGATCTGAGCCACAGGCCCCTTCACAGTATCCTCCGCCCGCGCAGAGGGCTCAGGTGTAACAACTTTATGAACCCCCACATCCGCAGCAGTGTCATGCGGGGGGAAAGGAGGAGCATCAAAAATGGAGAACCCTTCATCTTGCGGTTCTGTAATCAAAGCAAAAAGACTTTAAACTACAAGTGCAAAGACAATACTTGTAAAAGTTATGAATTACTTACCAGAAGCAACCACAGGTTTAACAGACTTCAGAACAGCCGTTCGTCGGGTCTGAATTTTCGGTTTCTTCTTCTCACCAGCATCAACAGCCTTATCTGCCTTTCTCTTCTTCTCATCAGCAGGCTTGGAACCCGCAGAGGTCCCACCTGCAACTGCACCACCACCTAGAACACCCAAACCCTCAAGGGTGTCAGATACTACCACGTAATCGGTATATCTGCGGAAATGAGAACGAGAGATACCTGCCACCTGCGGCACCAAAGGCGGAACAGCAGGAGCCTCAGGTTTTTTCTTGCCACTACCCCGCGGAACTTTCTCCGCATGCTTCTTCGGAGCACCCTTCGCCTCAAACTTACCCAGGGCCCCAAGAGCACCTGCGTGTAAATCGCAAAACAGGAAAATAAGAAACATGAACTTCTTTACAAAAAAGTAAGAAGATTATATAATATACCTTCACCTTGCGGCAGGGGTGCGTTCAACGCATCGCGAGCAGGAACACGGAAGTTCCTAACAATGGTTAAGTTAAAACCTTCACCCTCCGTAGTCTCAACAATTTCAAGCTTGCCTTCGAAAGACGGATCAAATATTTTGCACAGCTCAGCATCCTCTGATAAAGTACTTTTACAAATCAGTAACAATGGCTAAGAAAAGAAACCGTAAAAGAGTTAAACACGTACCTCCACTTTTCTCCCGCACAACGGGCTTTGCATGCCTATCAGCCCTAGTCAGCATCATCCGCAGCACCCACAGCTGCGTGTTGTCCAGCTTCTGATGCTCAATGGTCCTCAGCCTTGGGAACCACTCCGCAGTCTCCGCACTAGGAATAGCAATATCCTCCGTAGGGATAGGCTCATTAACATCCCGCAAGGTCATATTGGTAACAACCGCGACAGCCTTAACATAGAAGAACTTTCTCTTCCACGTTGAGATACCCTTGGGTGGGGTCATAAGCTTGGTGCTTCCATACCGTTGGCTAAAAGAAAATAACCCGGTGTTCACCGTCAACTGGTAGAACCCCCGGAAATTATCAACGGTAACTGGCAAACCAAGAGCACGAAAAGTGTACTCAAAGTTTCTAATATGAATCATCCCGAAAGGACTCATCTGGGAGATATGAAGTTTGTAAAACTCCAAAACTTCGGCAACAAACACGGTTAATGGTAAACGAAGGTTACCATCACCGAATGAATCAGCCCACATAGTGACATAACCGGCCGGAGCATTAGCACCGGTGTCACCCTCCTTGGGATAAAGAGCCCCAAACTCCTTGGGCATTTTTATACTGGTCATCAGTCGGTTAAACAGCACCGTGGACCACTTCAAAGGAGGTAGGCCACCACCGGGGGCACTACCACCATCGTCTTCTTCTTCCCCATCCACCGGAGAAGAAGGTTCAGGGTTTTCACCCTCCACATTATGTGGGTTAGATGGTTCAGCCATCGAGAAATATAAAGAAGAGAAGTATTGAGTTTATAAGAAAACTCAGAAAATCACCGGAACTACAGACAGACTGGTCGGAGAAGATGAAGAGAATACTCTTTTCTTTCAACAGAATTTTCGAAAAATTTGAATAAAGTGAGGAAACCACAAACGGTTTCCCCTTATATACTCATCGTAATTAATGCGATGCAGGAAACCGACTTATCACATTCAAAATAGACCAATCACGAGACGCCACGTGTTCAGCGACGTCTCCGCTGACGGTTATCACGCGCGCATGGCAGCCCACGCACCTGATAGAAAAGACCTTTACACTACTTGCTACAGTGCAGTTATGACCTCGGGCAGTGCAAACGTCCTTTCAGATAATCACATGTCAGAATCCTACCAACTTTCAACAACCCGCACGTGCGTTCAGCCACGTAAGCAGCACAAAAGCGACAAACATTATCCAAACATAAGCGGCATGCGGTTTCTCTGGTTTACCGCACCATAACCCATACCGCATGTCGTTTTTTTACATACCCCTCAAAAAAGGCAAAAAATATATATCTCTACATTATATAAAGGGGTATAAACAATAACCGCACATACCCACGAGCACAGGTGGAATAGGCGGAGATGACACACACGACCCCGCACGGGTGTGTCAGATACTCAGAACCAGCATGGTTCTTTGGACTGCGAAAACCGCTTCTCAGCATGCAGGAAACCGCATTCCACATAACCTTCTTCAAGGTTTAAATCCCTCGTGTCCGGTTCACAGCCACGGAGGGAATGCAAACAGCTTCTCCTTAGGATGATGGACAGGTACGCTGAGCAACCGCACATCAGCAACCCTGTCTCCTGATCCTTCAAGAGCCACATCCAGGCCACAAGACTTCTAGAAGCGAGTTCTTTGCTGCAAACCGCAACCACTCATGAGTAGCTGCTACAAACCGCAACTATGCAAACGGTAGCTACGGAAGAGCCACAACTAAACCACCACGCGGTGGAGCAAAGCTACTTCAAAGAAAACTGCTTTTTAACTAAGCATGAAGGAAAGTGGCTACAAAACGAATGCGGAAGAGTTTCAACCAACTTCCCAAGTATCTAAGGTGATCTCCTCCGGCAACACTACTTAAAGGAAAACTACTTTCCACCAAAGCGTGAAGGAAAGTAGCTCCAGAACAGTGGTAACAAGTCTGCTTATGACTAGTTACCCACCTATGGACCGCATAGAATAAACAATGGTGGGCACAACCCTGCCTATGACCATGTTTATCTGCCCATAGTCCAGATTCACATTGTTCGACCAAACACGGCCAACAATGGCGCAACTACCCCACGTTTCTCAAACAAACATGGCCAACAAGGTGCAGCAACGAGGTAACCGCAAAGGACGTGCGGTTACTTGAGAGCTAAACCTCAGAGGACGTGCGGTTACTTGAGAGATAAACCGCAGAGGACGTACGGTTACTAGAACACTATACTGGAGAACACGAAAGCCCCACAAAACAGGGATCATCGTTGCATGTCCAGTTGCTGAACATAGAGCTTGATCAAAGTACTTACAACTTTGCACTAGCTGACGCAGAGGTTACAACTAGAGTGGCGGAGACGGACATCTTCCGTCACGATCTCAAAGGTTGGTTCGAACCCTGCTAACACCTTCAGTCACCGTTTCAAAGGTTGGTTCGAAACACCAACAGGTGGCTGATGACATCAGGAAAAGGTAGACCAAGAGTCAAGTCCTTGGCTGAGAATTCCGCATCAGACGGAACTTGCTCACCGGACATCCTTCTCAAAGGAAGAAACAATCCACTCGAAAGGCCTACCTACCAAACGGACTGACAACCGAACGGTCAACAACTTGAAGGAGGAGCCATCCAAATGGGCCATATTCTACCTTCTAGACACCATAGTCCAGTATTCCTCCCACATGCAACTTGCATAAGGAAGAAACACTAGACTGGGGGGACTTGAAGGGGTATGGTCCCAGATCTCACGTCTGCATGACCGCGAATGACCATTACCCTTATCAAAAACCCCCACCAGCAATAACTTTCCTGTGTCCGTGCGGGCACGCGCGAACACAGCGGTCCAATCTGTCCAGTGATGAGAAGACTTACCTTAAGTACGGAAATAAATGTTACGCATAGCGATGCGGCCCGGCACCGCATCCTATGAACATTTTCGTCACGACAAGGGATCTGGACAACAGTAACAGTCACTAAGCGGCGATGCGGCAAGGCACCGCATCCCGCATACATCTTGGATAGAACAAAGAACGTGGGAACAACATCAGTTACCGCAAGCAGTGATGCGGCCTGGCACCGCATCCTGCCTACAAGGCAAGTGGGTCTGACACTCAGTGCAAGTGGCACTGAGAACAGTCGCCTACTAGCCCACTTATGTGCAACAGTCTGACACCATAGCAGGACGTGGCATCCTCACCGTAACTGACAGGTCTGACACACCTGTGCGATGTCAGACTAGCTACTCAACTACCCTCCTTCACTCCTAGGCTATAAATACCCATCCCAAACCAGGTTTGAGGTATCACTTTTGAACTCTCTCACTACTACTACTATCACACTTTACTTCCCAAGCAAACTACTGATTCTCACGCCGGAGAGTGGTAACAAGGAGCACCCCCCACCCCATCCTCCTTGTTACGAGTCACGGCTTGTTTCCTTGTGCAGGAAACCAACCAGCGGACGATCCAGCCAAGGATCCTCGAAAAGAAGGGATTAACCCTACTTGACGAGACCAGTGAGTTAACCCCACCCGGTTAACCATTGTTTCATCAGTTACTAAACACCTCACCAAGTTACTACGCGTTTTCGTAAGAGATCAAGTTCATGTTATATTGTAAATGGAATAATTTTTGCACTTGGGAAGTGTAGTTTGGTTATTGATTGATTGAATGAATTTTGAAAAGAAAATGATATGATCATTTAAGCATGGACACCTCCGTTTTTAGGGGAAACTACGGCGAAATTTTCTAAAAATATAAATACTTAGAAAATATTTTCTAGACAAGTGTTTACTAATGTATTTTAAACTATGTTTTTCAAATATAAACCTCGCCATAATTTTTGTAACAAAGATACAAAGTATCGGAGGTTGGTTTTGTACATGAAAATGGTTAAATATATATTCAGAATATATATTTTATACTAAGACACTTGTGTGAATATTTGTTTATTTTGTGGAATAGTTATATTATTTTAGGGTAAAATAATATAACTTAACAAATACCTTGGGAATTAAAACTCCAAAATAATACAAAAAATTACGAGGAATAAATAATTAAGTTACACACTTGTTATTGTGGAACCAAACGCTAAAATGTAACTTATGAAATATTCCGGAACATACTTTTACAAATATATTTTTGGCAAATATTGTTTGGATACAAGAAGTGAAAATATATTATTATTGGGAAAGATATATATATATTTTGGAATACATTATTTTTGACAAATAAGTTATATATATTTTCTAAGTGGGACTTAAAAATATATTATTTCAAATACGAATATACATGTATAAATACCCCCATCCTTGGGAAGGAAATACGGAGTTAAATACTTTAGAAGTATTAATACAAAAATATTGAATGAACAATTATTCCAACAATATATATAATTTAAGTTGAAATATTAATTATTTTGACAAATAATTATAACTTGGAATAATATTCGGAGACATAAGAAACGCAACTCAAAAACATTAAACTCTAAGCCAAGGCACGGCCCGTTCGTCTAATAGAAGTTAGTACGTTGTAGGTTGTCGTGTAGCTGACAGAGTTTGAGTTGACATTACTGAAGACGCACTACTGTGAGTTCTTGTCCCCCTTTTCTTTTAACTGTTTTCAGTTTCGTACTTCGGGGGACATGTTACAATTATTACAGACATTTTTTATACATGGTATGGTTAGCTTAAGGAGGGTTTATGTAACACCCCGTGTTTTCACAAGTCAAAGTCAAAGTCAAGGTCTAAGTCAACGACCGATTTCGCGCAACTTGACTTACAGGAATTTCTTTATTTAATTCGTATTATGTGGAGTAAGTGTTGTTAATGACAATAACCAATGTGTGCTAGTCGCTATTCGATCGATCTACGACTGTGAACTATAGGAAGTAACAATGCGATAAAGTTAACTAATCAATAATCAAGCTATGCTAATCGAATCGACATCAATTCGCAACTCGAGCTACGTATTTTTACTTGTTATTATACGTGTGTGTGTGCCTTACGTGATACCTGTGCATGTTTGTTTATGCTGTGTTGTGATAATCAAGCGAACTCAATCGAAACTCGAAATCTAACTCGGAATGCAATCGAACTCGAATCGTGAACGAACTATGATAATTGGTGGAAAATAGATTATGCGAGATATGAGTGTTTGGGACTAAAAGTAATTTGACTAGGAAACCCTATCGTATCGTATCACTCGCAATCAAAATCGAAATATCAACAATCGTCGCGCGAAACACTCGAAAAGTGCGACTGATCGATCAGGCTCCCAGCCGATAGAACAGCCAGCCGAACGGACTGCTGTCCGATCGGACAGGCTGTCCGATCGAGCTGCCTGCCCGATCGGCCAGCACTTACCCCTTTTGGCATCCTATAAATACCCCTGTCATTGTCATTCTTTCCACTTTTGGAAACCTCTGACCGACCAGCACGCTCAACTCACCTTTTCGCAGATTTCTCTCGATTCCGGTAAGTTTTCGTCCTAAATCTTGTACTTTCTGGATCTATACACACTCCTCCACCTTTCTATCTTTCAAATCTTAACTTTTAACCGTGAAATCATCAAGAATCAAGTGTTCTAGGATGATGTCATCATGGGTTCTTGAAGAACCTCATATTTTGGCCTCAATCCACCAAGAATGACTTGGATCTAGCCGATTTCCACATAAACAAAGAAATATCTTTCATAAAGATCTAAACATATACTCGGTGAAAAGGATTGGAAGATGGATTTCCAACTCTTTTTCACTCAATAACTTCAAAACTAGTAGAAACGGACCCTGAGCCGGTTTACAAATCACTTCAGTGGTTGTATGGCTCAAGATCCGGATTCTATCCACAAGGTTAACCGACTTCGGGTTAAACGTTAAACTTCGTTCCGAACCGTCCACCGACCGGATTTGGGTGATTCCTGTCCAACCCGAGGAACCAAGTAAGGACGAAGGATCTATGGTTCTACTCGTTGTCAAAATACCTCAATAAAACGACAAACAAACAGAACAACCAAGTGATAGGCAGAAAGGCTGATCAGGTCAAGACGCTGACCGATCGGACTGCTGTCCGAACGGACAGCCAGCCGATCGACTGGCCAGCCGATCGGCTAACACCTGGTCCCACGCAATCAATTTATTTTGAAGACTAGTATTGAATGAATTGTTGTTCGATCGAACTACTGTCCGATCGGATTACTCTTCGGATCATGAGATACTATGCTTCAACACTTAATCGATTTTTCAACATATTCCATGCACTAGAAGTGCCACCTGATCGAACAGCCGTCCGATCAGGTGACACCCTGTTGTCCGATCGAACAGCACCTGTGTTATTCGATCGATCAACTGTCCGATCCACTGCCCCATACTTTACATTTCATTTAAAGTCTTTGACTAGTTGACCTGTCCGATCGAACACCCGTCCGATAGAACACCTGTCTGATCCAAAGACTAAACATTGCAATTCATTTGAATGCCTAACCGATCGGGTTGCCGGCCGATCGAACAGCCGTCCGATCGACCGACCTGAAAGGAAAAGGTACTTCAATGTTTTCAATGCTACAACAAAAACTTCAAAAAGTCAAACCATCATACACAAACACATCTTCTCAAAGGAAGAAACAATCCACTCGAACCGCCATCCGATCGGCCTGCCGACCGACCGGACAGCTGTCCGAGCGGACTGTCAACCGAACGGTCAGCCGTCCGATCGGACCACCGTCCGATCGGACCATCGTCCGATTGACCAGCCGTCCGACTCATCAACGCTTGTTTCCCATTTTATGTTTCACTTATCGTTATGCTACCGAATCTATTCAGGCTAACCGTACTCGCTAAGCGCTCCCTTCGATCCATTAAATCACTGTGAGTGTACTCGATCCCTTTTTGCTTTAAGCACTTTTGGGTGTTACATACGTTACGAATATTCAAACTACAACAATCACACTACTCAATACTATTTGAACGCTAACCGTTAATGCATGTTATACGTGGCTTATGAATGCTTGTTTGTTATGTTTACACATGGAATGCTGTCTACCTGCCTTAGCAACGATAGTACTATAGTTTGGACTCAGCACTCGCTCACGCGGGGGTTGTTAAGGATCTTTTACTTGCATGGATTACGGTGGTAATCATGTATTACGAACTGCCTCGGGCAGTCAACCCGCAGTCATTGGTATCGATGGATCTGTGTCGATAACTAACGTGCTTCATTTCACTATGTGTATGTGCTGGTTATGCGTAAACGAATTCAAACTCTATATGCTATTACCAAACTTGTATGCTCACTTTTACATTTTATGTATTGACTTTATTTTAACGTATGTGACAGGTGCTTAGGATGTACATGTGGTAGGAATTTGAAGCTAGAATAAAGCTTTAGAGCCCAACAAATAGTTGTCTGTAGATAACGAATCAGGGGTCTCTAGAAGCAGATAAACAATTGTTGTCTATTTAAATCTGAGTTGTCGGAACAGAATATTTGCCTAGATTTATGTCTGTAATAATTATTTTACTGTTTAAGATACGGTATGGGACGTGTTGTTTAATTAAATAGTATTGATAATTGTTATGGAAACTTCTGGACAATCTATTTCGCTCAGTGCCGCGCCCCGATGATTCCGCCATCGGTTGGGGTGTGACAGTTTACTGCGTGATCATGTGAGTGGTGGGCACGACACTTAAGGCCATTAATCCTCATTGTAGGACCAAGGGACATGAGTGATAGATCTATTTGGGTGTAGCGAGCCCACACCCATGAGGCCGGGGCGGCCCATAGTGGTGACTATGTCTTCATCCCGGAGACAAATTTGCTAGGTTTGAGTCTTCCTGCACCATTTTCACACATACCATTGGCTTTGCAACCCATTGGTGATCTGTTTTTCCTTATTGCTACATACCAGGGACATTTATACATACAAGACATATTTCAAAGGTTTATACACACAGACATACACATGAACTCACTCAACTTTTTGTTGATATTTTTAAACTACATGTATTTCAGGAAACTAGTGGATCTGGAAGGGTATGCATGTGTCGTCAAGCTGCGTTTGAATAAAAGATGTTATCCAGGGTTGTTGGGTTTAGAGGGTGTATTCCTTTCCTGGACGGGATACATAATTCTAAACTCAGGTTTTTATTTAAGTACTTTTGTTGAGTCTTATGAATTCGTTTAAACACATCATGCGTTGTAACTTAATTTGGTATTGATGTTTTCAAACAATGGTATTGTGGTAGTTTCTAAACCTTATTAATGGATAAACATCTCGTGTTTTTATCATATAGCATTGTTGTGATTGTTGCTATGGTATTAAGAAGTCACACCAAATAAACCACGCTTCTGCAAAAGCCAGGGTGTGACAGCTTGGTATCAGAGCCTCGATCATAGCGAACTAGAATTCTTTCTCGAGTCTAGACTATGATCATCAGGGCTCTCACGAAAACGTTTTCAAACATTTTTACATTGCATACACAAAATGTCCAGATCCAGGGAACAAACATTTTTACAAACAAAAGGCACAAGTACACATTTCAAAAAGGCTATGTATGTAATTCAGTCTTAGAGACTGAGGGAGTTCAGTCTTAGAGACTCAGGGAGTTCAGTCTTAGAGACTGAGGGAGGTTCAGTCTTAGAGACTAAGGGAGTTCAGTCTTAGAGACTGAGGGAGGTTCAGTCTTAGAGACTGGGGAAGTTGGTCTTAGAGACTGGGGAAATTTAGTCTTAGAGACTGGGAGCTTTGGTCTTAG
Source organism: Helianthus tuberosus (assembly GCA_030545235.1). Classification (NCBI taxonomy): domain Eukaryota; kingdom Viridiplantae; phylum Streptophyta; class Magnoliopsida; order Asterales; family Asteraceae; genus Helianthus; species Helianthus tuberosus. Next base: position 10,098 of record JARYGA010022356.1, on the reverse strand, counting down.
AGACCAGGGAGTTAGTCTTAGAGACTGGGAAAGTTTGGTCTTAGAGACCAGGGAGTTAGTCTGAGAGACTAGGGAGTTCAGTCTGAGAGACTGGGTGGGATAGTCTGGGAAGGCTAGGATGATTACTTGCTTACATTGCTATTTGCTTGCATGCTTATCTGATATATGTGCATATGTTGTGGTTGTGTTACAGACACCATGTCATCTTCCTCCGAGAGTGGAGTGTCAGACACCATAGACCAGATAGCTATAGTATCAGATGACGAGATCCTTCCAGAGGGCGAGGTTTACACTTCAGATACTACGAGCAGTGGCGACGATGACTTCCAGCCCTTCGCCTTACCGGATTTCGGAGATGATTTACCTTTAGCTGATGGTTTTCTTGACGGGGATCTACCTCCTGCTCAGATCCCTGCACCTATTCCTCTTGCTGCTTTTCCTGATGAGGATTTACCTCTCGACGATATGTTAGATGATGACGTCGATCTCTTCATCGAGGTTCCCCCTGAGGATGACCAGGATGGCGGGGCTCCGATTGATGACGATGTCGCTATTCCACTTGCTGATATTCCGGTTGATGACCTTGTTGTCCCTGTTGATGATATTCCTGTTGTCGATGCCATTGTTTTGCCACCTGTCGAGGTTCCTGTTTTATCTGACCCGTCTGGTCCCGACTCGTTTGAATCCGTGTCGTCTTCTACTCTTCATGCACTGGGATCACAGCGATATCCCACAGACACTGATTCCGATACTGCTATGTCTGAAGCGCCCGTTCCGCAACTGGGTTTTGGGTTCATCCCTGACTTTCCACACGACGATGATCAGGATGTCGAGTTTGAGGGTGAGTTTGACCCTATTTTTCCACACGATCAGGATCCAGACCATGAGATGGAGTTTATCCCTGAGGAGCAGCCTGTTGAGGCCCCTGTTATTCCTGATGGTCAGCTTCTTGAGATACCCGCTGATCATGAGCTTGCTCCCGCCGACCCAGAGCCTGAGGTAGCACCAGAGCCGGTTCATGTCACACCCCCAAAATCCACCTGCGGAGTATCACCGCTTGGAGGCGTGACTGACCAGGATCAAGCCACCAATCATATTGAACAAGCATGTAAGTAATAATAAAACTCCAACCAATACAATTGGTGTCCAAACAAAACATAATTTAAGTTGCAAGCGGAAGCATAATGTTTAAAACCAAAACATAAGTTTAAACGTTTCAATGTTTAACATGGCACACAACTGTCCATGTCCCACAACGACTCTTCCCCATGCAAGCTCCAGCTAAGTACCTATTGACCTGCAAAGCATGTAGTAACGAGTCAACAACAACGTTGAGTGAGTTCACAGTTGGGTGTTCGTTTTAAGTTGTTCCAAAAACAGTTTCCTTTAACTAGCATCCCTGCCGTGGGGGTTACCCCATATTTAAAAAAACATGTTTTGTTTAATCCCGTTTGCTCTGGCTATCTAGCCGTGGGGGCTACCCCTTGTTTAATTATCTGGCTCTCTGGCCGTGGGGGTTACCCCATGTATATACTACTAGACTCGTTACCATATCGACCACTGACTTTAGTCATGTTTATGTGCCCTTAGCGTCAATGTCTATCATCATTGATGTGCCCAGATCCATTAGTTCACGCCCGTCCTCTGCGGCACGGTGTGAGGCTTATCAGACCTAAATAGCGCTATCTAACTAATGACCCGCTCGCCATTGGCCCGGCGATTAAGTCGATATAAAAAGGAGGGACTTCGTGATAGAGTTTTGGTCTAGTGAAGTTTAAACTATCCAAGAGGACGAGGAATTATATTCCTTAACCCGTACTGTCCTACCAAAGGAGGATGAGGAATCCATATTCCTTAACCCATTCCCAACCCCTGGGAATCCCATGCTTTGTAGAAAGTGTGAACTCACCTTAGGTTAGCTCGACAGATAAACGAAAGGTCAATCGAGGTGCTAGGGTCAACCACGTCCTAACATGGTTACCATACAAGTCAGGTTTTTGGTTTCGAGTAGTGCCCATAAGTCTCACGTAAGTTAACAGGTTACGAACACATATAGATCATGGCAAACACATATTATCACGTTTAACAGTCATAACCCATCCGCACTTGTGCGATCAAAAGATTGGGGCTCGCACAAGTCTATCGGCCTTGTGCGAGTCACCCGTTGAAGCCCAAAAGTACCCGGCCCAATAACTAGAAAGCCCAAACACATCTATGTACATATACACGGCCCAATTAATAACCAGCTAATCTATCTTGTTCGATCCATTTGATCTTGTGCGACTCGGGACATCTTGTGCGACTGGACTTGGGCTTTGAGGCCCAACAGTGTAACAGTTTTAAGTAGTTTGTGTGTGGCCCAAGCCTTGTGCGATCGACACCATCTTGTGCGATCCACAAGGTCTTGTGCGATCATGCAGATGCTGTGTTGTACACTGTGTTTAATCAGTTGCACTTTATGACTTGTGCGACTGTGTTGTGCGACCAGACACTTGTGCGATTGAGCTCTTGTGCAATCAGATCAGGTCTTGTGTGACCTGATCTTGTGCGACCGAGAGGAAACTTGTGCGATCCGTTTTACTATCCGGATATTATGCTATTCGGTTACAGTCATTCAACAGTTTCCAAGTTTACAATTTATCAATCAACAATTTCTAACTATCCATTTAGCATACAATCGATCAAATTAAGCATATTCCAATCGATTCTCATGAACCCTAAATATGAATAACACACGAGCAATAATCACAACACTTAAACATATTTACAAGATTCATGTTCTTGGTTACTTGTATGCTTATTAACGTAATAACCCAACCAATCATCCATATATACTTGTCTACAGCCGATTTACTCATGCAATCAATTCTAGATCATCAACAACCTCATGTGATTAATAACCCTATATTGATCTACAACACTATACATGTGAGCCGATTTCATACCAAAGTCGATCATATATCATCCTTAAATCATCACATGGAACATGTATATCACAACATCACATATCATACAATCGATAGTTAAACACTAACCGGTTAGAAGGTAACACAAAGGTGATCCAAATCAAAAGCTTCGATGGAGAGGGGTGTTGTTTGCCGTCGACTTCGAATGGAGAGAAAGAGAGAGTAGGGTTTGTGTGTGTTCTTGTTTTGCAACAAATGAGAAACAAAACTCCCTAAGGGTGTGTGTATGCGCATGAAAGAGTGGGCCGAACCCAACTTGGGCTGCCCTTTTTATTCGAGTACATGTTGTGCGGCCCAACAGGGCTTGTGCAATCGGGTTGTGTTGTGCGATCGGTTCGTTAATATACAATATAATTCGTTACACATAAACACATAACATAACATTCAATTATTCACAAAGTTCACCTAATCACATAACGTTCCACATAGGTTACATCAAAGTACAAAGAGAGGTTCTAAAACACGAGTTGTCACAGTTCATGCTCACGACCTTCCACCTGTGCATGACCCTATCCCTGCTGATGTTCCAGTGATTGCACCACCACTGCCCGACCCGGTCACTGTGTTTGATGACCGTGCTTCATTTGCCACCCACGTGGATCCTAGATATGCTCACACCCGCAACGGGTGGATTGATGCCGATGACGATTATCCTCCTTTTGTATGACCAGTTACTCCCCCTTTTGCACCTGTCCAGGTACCTGTTGTTGTCCCACAGTTTCATTTGCCACCCACGTGGATCCTAGATATGGTCACGTACCTTTTGTGTCAGCAGCTGATCAGTTTATGCCACAGTTTCCTCACCCTGCTTCTTCTTCTGCACCCACGGGCGAGCCATTTATGTGGTCTTCGCCCAACGTCATGCCTTTATCGGATCCGTACCATCCCTTTCATGTTGGGTACTCTACGGATGATATACTTTTATCCTTGCAGCTACAGCAGGATATGTTGAGTCGGAGAGTCACTGAGCTCGAGAGGATCCCGCATCCTCCATCTTTTGCTGATCCATCACAGTCTGCTTTTCCACCTGCTCCACTATTTCCTTATCCGGATTTCGGCATCCGATTTTTGACTATGGAGCAGCATATTTCCTGTTTTTTGCAGCTTGTTCATATGCTCGAGGAGGAGTTAGCGCGTATGCACCGTCTGCTTTTCATTCCTCCACCTCCTCCTCCCCCACCATCAGATTAGGGGTTTTTGGTTTGTTCCAGATATCATGCTTTTGATGAGAGCGCAGCTATTGAGCCTGATTACACAACATTTTGAAGACCACATGATGACTTATGACTTTTGACATTTGACTTTTAGTTGTTGCATATTGTTAGACGATTTAGACAAGGGTGATGTGACCCTTAGTCTCTTTTGATGTACGATACATTTGTAAAACTTGTAACTGTAATTGTGGTCTTGTTATATGATAGCTCAATCGCAACGTTCTCATTACATGCATTGTTGGATTATTTGTTTTGTGTTATGACATGGGATGTCATGTGTTATTGTGTTGATGGATGTTATTATATCCGCATATTACTTACTTACTACACTTACTATGACCTGACCGATATGATCTTCTTTTAGAAGATGCCTCCATGACGAGACACACGTTTGCCCACTACTGAGGCTGAGTTACAGGAGCGAATTACCGCAGAAATAGCATAGTATGAGGCCTCACGCGCGGAAACTAGTGGGAATACCTCAAGAAACAACAACCCACCCAATGGTAATGTCCAAGTCGCTTGAGACACATTACGTTACATTGGATATTTCTTACACATCCGCTAATGCTTTCTGTAAATGATATTGCCTGTACAGGCTGTACCTACAAACAATTTCTGGATTGTAAGCCCTTAAATTACGACGGCACGGGAGGTGCTGTTGCTTTCGTCAGATGGACAGAAAAGACGGATTCTGTTTTAAGGATGAGCAAGTGTGCTCCTGAACATCAAGTTACGTACATCTCAGGGCTCTTTCTTGATGGTGCTTTATCCTGGTGGAATCTTCAAGTCCAGACCCTGGGGGAGGCGGCGGCGTATGCACTGACATGGGCTGAACTAAAGGAGCTCATGAGGAAGAAATACTGCTCACGGGCCGAAATACAGAAGCTGGAAACGGAATTTTGGAACCTAAAAATGGACGGTCCAAAAATTGCCGAGTATGTGCAAAGATTCCACGACTTGTCACGCGTTGTGCCTTATATGGTGGATCCTGAATTCAAGCGCATTGAGCGTTTCATCTGGGGATTGGCACCCCAGATCATGAGTATGGTAACAACATCCAAGCCGCCAACCATTACCGAAGCCATCGACCTGAGCGTGTGACTGACTGAAGAAGCTATTCGGTTAAACAAGTTTTCAATCTCTGACCCGAAAAAGAAAGAAACACACGTTTAATCATCAGGTGAAAACAAGAGGAAGTTCTCAAACTTCAAAAAGGGTACCAACAGTGTCAACAAGAAAAGAGAGTCGTACTTACCGGCTGAAGCCAAGGCCGGGGATGAAAACAGAGGGAAGGGTTACATGGGCACTTTGCCCAAATGTGGTACATGCCAGTACCATCATCCCGACCCGTGCAGATTCAAGAAATGCGAGTCTTGTGGGAAGACTGGCCACTCAAAAGAAACATGCTGGGCTGGTACTGGTGTTGGTCGTGGTAATCAAAGGGGTTATGGAAATGGGAATGGAAACCGCCAACAGGGAGGAAATGGCGGGAATGGAAATCGTGGAAATGCTGGGAATCAAGCTGGTAACCGGGGAGCGAACATCAATCGAGGCGGAAATGGTAATGGGAATGGTCGAGGACCAGGGTTTTTCAATTGTGGAGACATGGGGCACTTCAAGCGAGAGTGCCCAAAACTCAACCAAGCACAAGGAAGAGTTTTCAATATCAGAGCGAGGGAAGCTTGCCAAGATCCTAATGTTTTCACTGGTACGTTCCCTATCAACCAACGTTATGCATCTTTATTATTTGACACTGGTGCCGACTATAGTTTTGTATCGCTAGAATTTAAAAGTATGCTTGGGTTAACTGCTAGTAAGTTAGACATTCCATATTCGATAGAACTAGCTAACGGGAAGCTAGTAGAAACAAATGAGGTTATCAGGGGTTGCGTGATAGAACTGGGAGAACACGAGTTTACACTGGATCTACTGCCAGTCGAGTTGGGAAGCTTCGACGTGGTAGTAGCGATGGATTGGTTGTCCAGCAACAGAGCCAAAATTGTATGTCATGAGAAGACCATTCGCATCCCAATGGCAGATGGAGAAACGATCATGGTTCACGGAGAAAAACGCGATACACCCTTAAGGATCATTAGCTGTTTGAAAGCTCGAAAGTGTTTGAAGAAGGGATGTGTTGCCTTCTTAGCACACATCGTGGATAAAGAAGCCGTTGAGCCGAAACTAGAAGACATTCCCGTCGTGAAGGAGTATCCTGAAGTCTTTCCAGAAGACTTGCCAGGATTGCCGCCATAAAGACAAGTCGAGTTTCATATTGACTTAGTTCCAGGCGCTGCGCCTGTAGCTAAGGCACCCTATCGACTTGCACCTTCAGAGATGCAAGAGCTCTCAACACAACTCCAGGAGCTATTGGATAAGGGATTTATCAGACCAAGCTTCTCACCTTGGGGAGCTCCAGTTTTGTTTGTTAAGAAGAAAGATGGTAGTTTTCGCATGTGTATCGACTACCGAGAGCTGAACAAGTTGACAATCAAGAATAAATATCCTTTACCAAGGATTGATGACCTGTTCGATCAGTTACAAGGTTCAAGTTTTTACTCAAAGATCGACCTTCGATCAGGATATCATCAGCTGAGAATACAAGAGGAAAGTATCCCAAAGACTGCTTTCAGGACTCGATATGGACATTACGAGTTCCTGGTTATGCCGTTTGGTTTGACAAACGCGCCAGCTGTATTCATGGATTTGATGAACAGAGTGAGTAAGCCGTACCTCGAAAAGTTTGTGATTGTGTTCATTGATGATATTTTGATCTACTCGAAGACGAAAGAAGATCACGAGCAACATCTAAGGGCTATCTTAGAGCTGCTTAAGAAGGAGAAGTTGTACGCTAAGTTCTCAAAGTGCGAGTTTTGGTTACGGGAAGTTCAGTTTCTTGGTCATGTAGTTAATGGAAATGGAATCCATGTGGATCCCACAAAGATCAAGGCGATCAAGAACTGGGAGACCCCAAAGACGCCAACCGAGATCCGCCAGTTTCTAGGATTGGCAGGATATTATCGCAGATTTATTGAGGATTTCTCAAAAATCGCTCAATCTTTGACCTCCCTTACGCAGAAAGACAAGAAATACGAATGGGGAGACAAGCAAGGAGAAGCGTTTCAGTTATTGAAAAACAAGCTTTGCGATGCACCAATTATATCTCTACCCGAAGGCACTGACGACTTCGTGGTATATTGCGATGCTTCGAGTCAAGGATTAGGCTGCCTGCTAATGCAACGACAGAAGGTTATAGCCTATGCTTCACGCCAGCTGAAGGTTCACGAGAAGAACTACACCACGCATGACTTGGAGTTAGGCGCAGTGGTGTTTGCATTAAAAATCTGGCGACATTACTTGTACGGCACGCGATGCACAATCTTCACTGATCACAAGAGCCTGCAGCATATATTTGATCAGAAAGAGCTCAACATGAGACAGAGACGATGGGTAGAGTTGTTGAACGACTATGATTGTGAAATCAAGTATCACCCAGGGAAGGAGAATGTAGTCGCCGATGCCTTAAGTCGGAAAGAAAGGATTAAGCCCATAAGGGTTAGGGCTTTAGAAATGATTGTTCAGACAGACCTCACGTTGCGCATTCGTGCTGCGCAGAGGGAAGCTCTTAAAAGGGAGAATCTTGGAAATGAATATCTCCGGGGGATGGAGAAGCAATTGGTACCAAAGGAGGATGGAACATTGTGTTTCTTGGGAAGAATTTGGGTTCCTTTCTTTGGTGGTCTGAGATACGTTATTTTTGATGAGGCTCACAAGTCACGGTACTCGATCCATCCAGGATCGGATAAAATGTACCAAGACCTAAAGGATTTCTATTGGTGGCCGAGAATGAAAGGCGACATTGCGATATATGTTGGCAAATGTTTGACTTGCGCCAAGGTAAAGGCCGAGTACCAGAAGCCTTCAGGTCTCTTGCAACAACCTGAAATACCCCAGTGGAAGTGGGAACAGATTTCGATGGACTTTATAACGAAATTGCCAAGGACGCCCAAAGGTCACGATACGATTTGGGTAATCGTGGACCGTCTGACCAAGTCTGCACACTTTTTGGCAATCAAGGAGAAAGATAACACGAGCAAGCTAGCTGAGCTATACCTGAGAGAGATTGTTGCACGATATAGAGTGCCTCTCTCAATTTTCTCTGATAGAGATGGAAGATTCGTGTCAAGGATTTGGCAATCCTTCCAAGAAGCTTTTGGCTCTCAGCTGAATCTGAGTACTGCATTTCATCCACAGACAGACGGATAGAGTGAACGAATGATTCAAACATTGGAAGACATGTTGCGAGCTTGCGTAATGGATTTGGGTGGTGGTTGGGACACTCACTTACCCTTGGTCGAATTCTCATACAACAACAGCTATCATACGAGTATACAAGCCGCACCGTTCGAAGCTCTCTATGGACGTAAGTGTCGATCCCCGTTATCCCCAGAATTGGTTCAAGAGACAACAGACAAGATCTTCCAGATCCGAGAGCACATTAAAGCGGCTCGTGATCGTCAAAAGAGTTATGCGGCTCGAAGAAGGAAACCTCTTGAATTTGAGGTGGGAGATATGGTTTTGTTGAAGGTTTCACCCTGGAAGGGTGTGGCACGCTTTGGGAAGCGTGGGAAGTTGAATCCGCGGTACATTGGACCATTTAAAATCCTGGAAAGGATTGGTCTTGTAGCCTACAAGTTGGATCTACCTGCTGAACTAAATGGCGTTCACGATACATTTCATGTATCAAACCTGAAAAAGAGTCCAACTCAAGAGACAGTGGTCATTCCTGCCGACGAAGTTCACATTGACGACACACTCCACTATATTGAAGAACCTGTTGAGGTTACTGATTGGAAGTTTAACAAGACGCGACGGAGTAGTGTCAAACACATCAAGGTTCGTTGGAACGCGTGACACGGCCCAGAATTCACTTGGGAGCGTGAGGATCATATGAAGGAAAAGTACCCACATTTATTCCCTAAGACCCCTGCATCTAGTAGTAGAACTTAAATTTCGGGATGAAATTTTCCTAACAGGGGGAGAATGTGACAACCCTCATTAAACCAGGTATCCGTACAATTAATTAATTACAATTAAGTGCTTAATGACTGTGCTAAATTATTTAATTGCTTTCTGATTACTGCATCATACATACATGTGCATCACATATTACATAATGTCACATCATTATCACAGACAAACTTTAGTGACATACTTGATGCACAAAGCACAGTTAGCGGATAACTCAGAAATATACTGACAGTGCCAGTACATAGACAGACAGTGTTTTGAGACCCAGTATGGGCCAGGGACAAGGTACTACACTAGTATGGTGTGTAGGGAAGTGAGGACCATAAAACTGCGTCACTAGGTGATAGTTTGAGTGCCGGAAAGTGCCTAAAACTCACTTTAAGTGCAGAATTCTGCATTTTTCAGCAAAATTCAGCTTTTAACACACTAGTATTATGCAGAAAATTGACTAAATGGTCCTGAATGCTTTCCTAAGTGTTGGGAATTAATTGTGTCACAAAAAGTTACATAAAAGACACTATACGGAACAACTTAGCACTTTAACGAACCGGTATTTAACCGAACAACCGGACATTACCCGGAACACCAAAATTTTGCCAGAAACATTGTTTTATTATTTTTGAGCTAGTTATAGTCTCCGAATACCCCAAGACACTATAAAATATGATATACACATAATACACTAGATATTACACTTAACCTCCTAAATATTTACCTACTATCATCAAAAATTTACAATTACCCCCCCCCCCCCCAATCAAAACTTACGGCCCAAGTGGGGGACCCCACCACTAGATTTCATTTCAATATTTTATTTAGATTGTTGCTTGATATCTTGAACATAATATTGTGTAAGAGATTATAAGTATGGCATAAGGGATTCACAA